>JAVFBY010235431.1:0-10737 GCA_034781015.1 Tonicella lineata | reverse complement strand
TTCCGGAAACAAATAATTCTGACGCAATAATAAGCAGTTTACATCACGAGAAAGTCTTGTTTCTGTTGAGTTTCCGTTGACGCTAAAACCGGAGACGTCACAGAAGCTTACCGGAAACTACTTGGAAACCGTAACACCTCAAAATTTCCGGAGTGTCAGAAAACCAAGTTTCCGGCCCCGGAATCATATGTTTTTCCCCGGAAACTAGTCAGAAACGAAGGTGAAACCTGTTGATTCCGCCATGATTCCCGAAAGAAGCTGGAGATCGGAAACAGGCACATTTCGCCCAGTGCAATTAAACATTTCTTACAGTTTTATGTACTGGATAATTATTACGTTCCTTCTGTGCAGCGGCTTTTACTATATAATTATCCACTGTGTAACGGTAGAACTATACCATTCCATAGTGAAATATGGAAAGCCACTCATCAGAGGAGCATTGTTTATTATAAATGTGTAGATAATATAATAGAAAGAATATAAGCTGTCCAATAAAACAAATCCTTCACACCTTTGCTAATGGATATCCTACTGCGGCATAAGTTGTTTGTATAAAGGTGTCTTCTATGACCCCGGCTGAATATAAACGTAAGACACATACATGTCTTAATCACTTTATATTAAGGGAAAACCATGCCGAAATCGAAACTTGTTCAGTTCAAATACACATCCACAATGGCCATACAGGTAATCTGTTAACCTATTGTTAACTTGCTTTTGGTACTAAACAGCAGGTAGTTTATTCAACTGATATAATAACTTTTATCGCAGTTAAATATCCTCATCTAAATACCCTTTTCTGTTCACACCCCCATTTATTATAATGTTATAGTATACGTTGTTATTCTGAATCATTGACGTCACTACCGATCTTCAAAATAGCTCGTTCTCCGTTAAAATGACTCTGGGACCAATAAAATACAGGCACATGATTTTAAAATTTCACGTGGAAAATACTGAAATCTGTTTTATTTTATTGAAACCCTTGGTTAAATTGGCAATGACAATTTCGTGGATTTAACGTAAATAAAAGATCCTTTTTTTGTTCCAGATTTTGATTGTGACATCAAAAAAACAAAAAGTGTGGGTGATTGGACTTTGTGACTAATGTTGTGTTGTGACTATTGACAATGTCGCTGTCACCATGGGATCTAGGTGGCCTTGGGTTGAGTTTTGGACTGTATAGACCCAGGCGACCAAGTTACACCATAGCCACTCAATCATCTAGGCAAAGAACTGAAAGTTACCGGCATGCAACACGACGCGATAATTCGTCATCTGAAATCACTGCCAAAGATGAAGGCCTTGTCGACGACTTCATTGAAGATGTTCAACAGAAACAGAGAAAAGAAAGTTACGTTCGAGCAACTCGTCAACTGGAAACTTTTGAACTTACAGATACATGTATTCCCCCAGATGCTGAAAATTTCACCCCCATTCCAAAGGAGCTACTGGAAAATAATATTATTACCCCAGTTGCCATAAAATCTGACAAATTACTGGCGAACTCGGACTCATCTGTTTTTCATGAACAAAAACCTAGCGAAGGCGTAACTAAAGTTGGAACAAAACGCCCCTGGAAATACAGCAAAAACCTCGTTATATTATGCATCAGTTTCATTCTAACGTTTTCTTCGTTTCGTGCTTTACAGAATTTGCAGACTTCTCTTAACTCTACAGACCAGCTAGGTTTACTTTCTGTGAGCTGTATCCATGGAACTATGGTGCTTACCAGTGCCTTTGTGCCTATTGTCATTAACAAATTACGCGCCAAATTTTCATTGGCCTTAGGGATGTTTTTTCACTTAGCGTGGATTGCTGCTAATTTTTATCCCCGACTCTATACACTAATTCCAACAGCGGTTTTGGCGGGCTTTGGGCAGGGTATCTTGTGGTCAGGGGAAATTTCATACATTATTAAACTTGCGTCAGATTCGTCAAAACTTGCAGTTCGACCAGAATCAGAAGTGTTTCGTTTCCATGCAATTTTTGTGGCCTGTTTTCAAACAACACATATGTGGGGGAATTTATTATCTAGTTTAATTCTCAAAGCCCCCTCACCTGAACAAAACAAGGGGGATAATTTCACATCTTTATTACCACCGCCAGAATCTCGAGAACCGTGTGGAATTTTACATCCTTGCGTTGACAGAACAGCATTGATGTTGGATATATTACCACCCGGAGAAGGTCAGTACAAATTAACTTTTAATAACTATCTTTATATCAAATTTTAAACAAATAATTATATTCTGTTTCTTATGTTTGTTTTTTCCATCGGTTTTTGTCACATGCGATTTTAGTTTAGGCGTCCTTTCGTTCGTCTGTCCGCCCCGCATAGCTTATGAACACACTTACTTAGCAAAGTGACCGATTAACTTCAAACTTTATATGTAGCTTCCTCCTGTTAACACTATGGATTGGATTGCATTTCAACAAATTTCGCAAAAAATATATCCGCTATAAGACTTTATGTGACACTCTTTCAAACAGTGTACTGCAGAACATACCTAATCGAAGGGAGACAACTCTGATAAACTTTGTTGAGGTCTCCATTTTTCAACCGATTTTGATGAAACTTCATACAATGATAAAGATCCCTCGAACAAGTTCACGTTTTAGTCACCGAGGTTAAAGGTCAATGTCACTGTTACTATAAATAGATAGTTTGTTAACATTTTATTGTCATCTCTCTGGAGCTTTCATATTTGTTTTTTTTTCTTATTTTGATGGGGCTTTATACACTGACCAAATACGGGAACCCTTTGAATAAGTTCACGTTTTACTCACCTTGATCAGAGGGAACTCCTACCATTCAATTAACATCATTTTATAAGTGATGTCACCAGATGCGAAATAATAATGGAGAGTTGTTTATGTCTGGTTTTAATCAGATTGAAGGGTTATTATACTTTTAAATGCCCTGCATCAAGTTTTAAAAAAATTGTCCATTACATTTTTGTTTTCAGGAGGGAGTGTTAATTTATTACCAATTGCACTTCCAACAGAGGAAGCGTACACTGAGTTATGGCAGCTGATGTCAGCCTACCTGATTCTGGCTGGGGTCGGATTTTTACTTCTGTTATTTTTTCTGGATGGGATCGGAGCACAGGTTGACCCGGCTAAGTCTTACTCACAGGTCAGTTCAATAATAGACCTACAACACCTAACTTGTTTAATATTTCGATAAACATTTTTGGAACCCATTCCACTGAGTGAGACAAGGGCCGATTTCACAAGGCAAAAGACAGACTCAAGTGAAAATATTGAATTAAAGATTCATTTAGTTATTTATTTAGCGAAAAGAAAAGAATAGAATAAAACAAAAATAAAAAGTTTCTAAACTTAAATGTAAGCCATATCAATATATTTAAAAGATTTTGAAAGTTAAAACACGTTTCGGGAATTTGACTCCTGTCAAATTATTAATTTTGCTAATAATAGTTTGCTCTAACTCATTAGATTTGTAACCTAAGGCATATATTGTCAATGTACTTTGGTTAATGATTTGGAAGTTTTGTTAAATAGTGGTCAAAATTGAAAGTAATAACCTGGAGTGGACATTTATGGGCCCTGATAAGAATTGGATGTGGGGGCTCCACAACCACCATCTTGGAGTTTTACACCAATACTTAAACCAGTGACGATTGTCAATTCTTGATCAATAACATTCCACTTCACCTGTTCGAGTATGCATGTTCTACTAAATGTCATTACAACATATCCACAGAAATTTGAAATGCTTACCCTATTAAGCTTATAACCTATAAAACGTGATTTGATCAATGACCCTGTCGTTTTATGTCCTCTTTTTTGATAAAACTAGCTTATCCGATGGAGACCATCTTGGATTTGGCGAAAATTGGTACCACAGGCAGCGTTGGTCATTGCGCTTTCTTTATATGGTCTACATCTGAGTCAAATTTGGTGCTTGTAGACAAATCTACACATTTGAACCTCCCTGAGCCTCATAGTGCCTGGGCTATGAAGTTTATTGATGGCAACACATCGAACTTATATATTGGGGAAAGGAATTTTTGTTAAAGCGGTCTTAAAGACAAATTTTTACTGTCAAAAAGGGTCAAATAAGTGATATTTTGAAGAATGCCGCTTGGATCATCGTCGGCTGGCCCCCCCATTTTATCATCATTTAAGACCGGTTTCGTTGGCTATCCATGCATAGATTTGTCAAATGTTCGAAGAAAAACATTTTAAAAGCTATCATTAATTTGTTGATTTATAAACGGGTCAGTAAATACAATTGTGGACAATTTGTGGTTTCGACTGGCTTGATCTCTTTCCGTATGTGCAGTATATATGTGTTCCTAAAGCTATTGTTTGTCAAGCTTGAATTTTTTACACATAAAACTTCTCTTCACTGACGTCATGCATTGTGATTCACAATTGCTAATTAGAAACTTTAGAAAGAAGAAGAAATGTATTTCCCTTGTTAGCCCTTTATAGCATTTCCGGTCCCAATGCACATGCGCGCAAAGTCTTTTAGATATTTAACATCATAACTACCGCAACGAACATATTTACAATACATATATACAAGTAATATTGTGAATAAAGTGTATTTTTGGATTGTTTTTATGAGAGCCGCTGCCGCAATACTCTTTTCTTGTTCAACTGGTGGCAATATTATTACAGGTATCTATTATATAAGTTCGCAACTTGAGATTGCCACTGAGATTGTGCCTGGCAAACTGTACAACAACCACACCATACAAAAATTAGAATTCTGTTTAATAGCAAATGTTTAAATCATAATTAGATACCTATTGAAGACTTAATTGTTGCTTGACTGACAGTTGTAAAATTGTATCAATGTTATTGCTATAGACAAAGTGGTCTAGTGACCACTTGCGATCTAGTGGCCTTGTTGAATGTCAGTGTCAGGATTAATGGCCAAATAGTGACCACCTTGGATTTCGTATCCGGCTCGATCTTACTTTGATCTACATGATGGGATTTTGAGGTCATTTCGTAATGATGTGTTCAGGACAATGTGTAGCGTACTAGTGTGCTAAGATAGGGTCACCAGGTTAAAGATAAGGATTGTGTGCTTGACGACTAATTTTGTTGTGGTACAAGGGATGAAGACTAGAGGTTTAAAACTTAGATTTCGAGTCCTGCTTCAAACTTTGCTGTGCATGTTGGGATTTTAAAATCAGTGATCACAGTGTCCGTGACTATGTGTTACGTGATTACAAAATTAAAAGTCAAACTTAGCTTTTGTGTCCAGTTCTTAACTTTATTGTGCATGTTGGGATTTGGAAATCATTTTGTTCAAGTGATCGCCATATGATGCTGTATCACTTGTGAAAAAATGGGTTACGAGATTTTAAGTTAAACGGTGCTGGCCTAAGTAACATTTCTAGTTGTTTTATTCTCTTTTTTTCAGTTGATTGTGGAACATTTGACGTTTATGTTTCGACACAAGACATACCGCCTACTTGTTCCTTTGATTATATTTAGTGGTTTGCAGCAAGGCTTTATCTTCTCTGATTTCAATAAGGTGAGTACGGTATGACAGTGAATTTGACTGAACGTTATCAGAAATTTCAATATTGTTTTGCTGCTTTAATTTGTTTATCTTACACTTTGTCCAAGCATATGTACAATTAATTTATTTGTGCGATGGTATTTTTCCTAGACTTGGAAATACAATGTTATCTGTTAAACCTACTATGCAAAGTATTTGTTGTTACATGTATGTTATTACATGTATCGTTGTGTTTGTATCAATTACACTTTGAAACAGGAATATTGTCACATTTGTTTTTTAAATGAATTGTAATTAATTTGATATATTTAAACAGTTGTTTTGTTTATAACAAGAACCAAACCAGGACTTCACAGTCATTCCTTTGTAAATTATAATAAACATCTAAATGTGCTAAGCCTAAAATCCAAAAAAAAAATTTTTTTTGCGCAGCAGTGAGGCTCCGGATAGTTCTCAACTTCCGATTCTGGCCTATCAGGAATCCCGGCTTTCTAAAATGACGGTCCTTGGTTTTTTTAATGACTTTGGAACTTCCGGTTCAAGATCCGGTTTCCGTTGCCTTTAATCTTATATTCCTGGCGGTTGCGCAATCAGCACTGCCAGATACTTTTCTTGGCTCTGTACCGATCAGTTGTAATTAAATTTCTGGGGACAGTTGGTGCACATACACTGTTAATTCCAGCATTCCATTTCAGGTTCTGGGTATAGGTCTGCCTTCAGTTCTGGTGGTTACACAACGCACAATGATCGGCACTGTCCGCTAACCGACTTTCGTTTTGATTTTAGACTCATATAACGCTGTACCAGTTCTCGGTGAACTTAGCACAGCGTGGCTGTTGAGCGTCGATTAGCCATGTAGCGGCTATCCTTATCTGTACTAAGCCTGCTAGCATAGTTTCAGTGGTTTATAGCTCATGTATTGCTGCAAATTCAGATCTACGGTAATTCAATTGTGTTACAAAGACTATGGTCCCGTTTTTCGCTGAGACTATGCAGGTCACAGAGAGGTCTTATACGCAGGTTATTGCTAATCGTGCTACCAGGTACCATCCAAGGGGGTCTGGTAATATGGCGGGAAGCATTACCTTTGGGCACGGAGGAAGGACATATCACAGAGACCATATGCTGATATGCTAATGCCTAATTTTCTCTTTAATGATTCCTCTATTTGAATAGTCCACTTGATGCCGGCTACCCGTCGCATGTCATCCTGGCCACGGTCCGATGCCAGCAAAACGCTACTGGATGTGTTGGAACTGGCGTTCATGGGCTTGGCCAGTCAGGGATCAAAGCTGTTTCGCCACTTTCGGATGAAGTGGTGTTGCTTGTGGGAGATTTCTTGCAGCGGCCTTGGCTAACTCTGATGTTCCGGTTTCTGTGTCTTATACCGCTGCCTTGCTGGTATGCCATCGACGTCAGGTTGTTGTAAATAGTTTACCATATTACACGTCTGTGATGTGTGTGTTTAAGCGCCAATCGCAAGCTACAGTAGATGTATTTAGCGAAGTTGCGCATATCAGCTGGACATTATGTCCAGAGCGAAATAAGACTACCCTTATGTCTTCCACATTTTGCTACTCATAAGACCAAGCGTCGCGTCCTTGTTTCTATTCTCGGGTGTTCCTGGTTTCAAAGAATGATTATCAATCTAAAGAGACTAAGTGACTTATTGGCAGTTCTGTCTCATTTCCGCATGATTCGGGTCTATCCGGGCTACTCCAAATGAGGGAGAGTGGTTGACGTCGCAGAATGTAAAAGGGGACCTTCAAATTCTGATCTTACTGGCTGGTACGAATATTTCCTTATTTCCTGGAAATTCAGTTTGGCCTGTTGATTCAGGATAGAACTTGTTCCAGAAGACAAACGTAACTCTGCCTTTTCTACCCGAAAAAGGTCTCTGCCAATTTAAAGAAATACCATTCAGGCTTAACAATGCGCCAAGTGCGTTCGAGTGAGTGATGAAAACGCTACTAACTTTATTGCAATATATGACCTGCCCCATCTACCTCGACAAAATCATTGTAAAAGGTGTATTTGAATGACTACGATTCAATGGACTGAAGCTAAACACCAAGTGCACAGCGGAATGGAGCTGTTCTGTCTTAGATAATTTGAGAGAAGGAGCGCAGAAGTCTTACGAAATCGGAGCATGCCTACTGTTTCAATCGGCTTTAGCTGTCAGCCGTGGTATTCCTTGTAAAGGCGTTTCGGCATTATTTGTACAGGAGAATATTTATATAAAGGACAGACCACAAATCCCTTTGCTGGATGTTTTTTTATGGAACCTGAGGGACAGCTGGTTGGCTGGCTGGATCCAGGCTAAGTTGTTACGACGCTAACGATGAACATTGGCAAGGTCGCACGTATGCTTATGTTGTATTGCTCAATATACGCCCTTGTCTGCAGTGTGGTCAATTGTGCTTACTTTACCCAACGACCGGTTCACAGCGACATAAGCTAGGGACCCTGACCATCAACATGTCTTTAAATGCATTGAGCCTCTATAAAGGCGGCCATGGGATGACAGTTGTCAATATGACAAGACAACAGGCCTCGTGGAGAGTTTCACACGTCTGGTCGTCACACATTGGTACTGATGATGAAATGGTGTGACCGCCAAATACGGGTGAAGAATCATGTTATGGTAATTCCTTAAACCTTATAAAACGGCACTGATGGAAAACCACGAATCCGTCAACGGTGGTTATCTTGGTATTTATAAAACCCTCAAGAAGATTCGGCAAAAGTTTACATGGACAGGTCTTCAGAGAGTTGTTCGTCTAAGGTGTCGCAGCTGTGGTGTCTGCAATCAGAAAAAGCCCCCCAGGAAGAGAAAGAGAAATCGATATTGAGGGTCGAATGTGACTAAAGCTCAACCTGATAGATTACGACCATCTCTCAGATGATGACTTTCTTCAACTTTCGTCAGTTCACAGCAATATGTTGTCAACGTAGCTGTAACCTAAGTCTGCATCTTTTGTCATTGGTAGAAAGTCATTCAGCCAGCAAAACATGGGGCAAGGAATCTGATCGTTTGGCCTGATTCCCACAACCAGAGGATAGTGTTCTTGAATTTCTGTGGCCGGCATTACCGGCGGTGAGAGAATTTCACCGCCGTAAACAAATCAAAGACTAACACCACTAGGAAAATCACCTGCCGTATTCGCGGTCCTTGAGAGGTACACCCATTATACCCTTGCCTACACCGGTGTGCTAACACTGATGTCCTACTGTGGAGGTCAGTTCAAGGCCTTCTGTTTTCTCCACGCCAGTGGTAACGTTGGTGAGAGCCTTTAAACATCCCGACCTGAAAATATTGCCCTATTGAAACATCAATGAGCCCGTCCTACTTGCTTCCCCGGATAAAGGACCTGTTGGCGCTCCAGCCGAAACCCTCCTTCTTGTGCCAGCTTTACCTCTGAAGCGTCCCTCCCAGTATTGTAACAGTAAAGCTCACCTGGAGGACCACATTTGTCCCCAATGGCAGATCTTGAGTGTATTACTATACGAACTCCAACACTGACACGCTGTGAGGGAGCTGTGTTCAGTCTGTTCCATACAAGAGGACATGTGGATCAAGATGTGTATTTCCCGTAACCTCCGTCCCCTCCGACTCAGACTTATGTGTAATGAATGGCCATTTGAAAATATGCATGATATTATCCGTGGTAGCCGGCATGTTATCGGCTGTCAATTTGAAAATCCACTTGAAAGAACTATGGCTAATCTGGGGGTTTCTAGTTATCTGGGTCAAGGGTCAGTGACGTTCTCAATATGTCACTTTCAATATGTCACTTCAATGCGTACAAGCTCCATCGACCTTGTCGATACAAATGGTAGCCAGGCTGTGGCTGGGCCGTACTCAAAACTTACCTAGGCTGTGGCGATGCTGAAAGCAGACTATGCCCACATATTGATAGAGGCCAGCAACTATGTCGCCCCATTTCTATCTCAATTGATTGTTCTTTGTCAATAAATATGACTCTTTGGCTTTTAAACCATATCTCTCGTCTCAATCCCTTTTCCCAATCAATCACAGTGATGGGACCATTATGGTTTACTGCAGAGACCCAGGTCAAAATGACATTTTTTCTTTAAATGGTTTCATTCAATTTAACTTTATATTAAAAATGTATTTAAATTTGTCTATTTTTCTCCAATTGTAACATTTTTGAGAATGCAATTAAAACAAAAAAGACCATACTGCAAGGGAATTTGAGATTAAGAGGATCCCACATAACATGATTTTGGGATGAAAATTATCACTCAAGAGAAGGTAAAATCATCTCTACCGAACCGCAGGCGAGGTTGGGATGGATTTTTCCTTCTCGAGAGTGGTAATTTTCATCCCAAAATCATATGTTATGTGGGATTCTTTTTCCCATATAATTCCACACGCCTCTATTTTTGACAAAACAAAAACGACACTTTCAAATGACGACACAATGAAAAAATGTTACAAAAGAGCACACATTTCTATTGTCTGACGTGCGTGTTACCACACGGGTTTGACAGAGTATTATACGGGAAATAGTAAAATTTTTCAAGATGCCACTCCAGAAGGGGGTCTGACCTCCACCTGATACATTGAAATGCATATTGATTGTTGTTAGTCCTCCTTCTGGCTCTGCATCTAATCACTTCAAGTTTAGTTGGACCAGCGAAGTGGTGCGGGTACAGCTAGTATCTTTATCACCGGTCTCATGGAAAGTATATAGGCCTACTTTAGGTGTTTTACGACTGGTATTCAAAGAGACACAATGTAACCCGTTAACCATATGAAAGGCAACCGATTTACTTACATTTTTTACTAATTTATCTCAATTTATTGTTGTTAATTTTTTGTGTAAAAATCTGTTTTGTGTAATCATTTTGGTTTACCACTTTTGTTTCATGTCATATTTCAGACTGGCAATATGCTGTGATTGGATTTCTAATGTTTGCCGTGTCCTTTGGATTTTTAGCATCTATTTTATCAATTCTTGGAGTTTGTACCATACCTCTACCTAAGAAAATTTACTACTTCCATTCATCAGGAGAAATCTTTCTTGTTTGTGGTAAGTAGAGCTAAATCATTTTCTGCCGCAGAGAAAATAATAATCAGCAGTTATTTTAATATATTGGCAGATAACATACTACCCTTTCGTGGTGGTAGGCGACTAAAGTCGACCTTAATATTATTAATAAAAAAAATATATATATATTTTTTTATTTTATTTTTTAAATTT
>JAVFBY010235320.1:0-10737 GCA_034781015.1 Tonicella lineata | reverse complement strand
AGGGGGCAGTTAGAGGGGGGTAGGGGTTAAGTGTTGGCGGGGGGAGTTGTAATTAGTAGGGGGTAAGTTAAGGAGGGGATAAGTCGAGGGTATTTCTTTCTTGTTTTGGGGTTTGGGGGGAAGATGGGGTGGGTGAAGGTGGGGGAGGTATGTTGGGAGAGGGGGAGATGGGGAGTGGGAGGAGTATAAAAGTATAAAGAAGTACTTTAATATAAAGTCGGTTTCTTCGTAAAGTGTTGCCATTTTCCATTTCAATGTGATAAGATCGAATATTGACTTGTTGTTTAACTTTGCCTTGTTGCCATTCCCTAGCGTATTTCTGAATAGGTTTAATACGAATGGTTTGTCCGTCATGTAGAGGTGGAAGGTCCACGTTTATAATACTTCTGTTGCTTTCTTTTCTTTTCTTTTCTTTATTTTAAACACCTCGAGGAACAGGCGGTTTTAAGGATTCTGCTTGCATAGGTAGAAGAGTTTTTGTTCTTCTGTTTAGTAGTCGTTTAGAGGGTGAATTATTCAGACCTTCTGTGGGAGTATTTCTGTAGCCTAATAAGGCTAGAATTGGACCACTTTTAGATCTTTTAGCTTTCTTGATGAGTTGTTTGGCAATCGTTACTGCTGATTCAATTTTCCCATTTGACTGAGAATGTCCTGGTGATTAAGTGATAAGTTGTATCTCATACTTGTCAGCAAAGGCTTTAACATCCTTAAGCCCCGTCTACACGATCATACATTTGTTCAAAACATAGTCATTCATCTGTATGACCGTGTTCGTGGACAAATGTATGATCGTCCAGACGGCTTTCGCAACAACTTTGAACATCGTCATACAAGTATGATGATGCTCAAATTTTTAGCTGCATGTTTCACCTTGCGAACAAATGTTGGCAATATTTAAATGAGTAGTCAATCTTTAACCAATCATCAACTGTGTACCCGTCAAACAATCAGCTTCATATAAATGTTTGATCGTGTATGATGATGTTTGACAGTGTAGACAGAAATCCACAACAAGCTCGAACATGGTCATACCTATGTATGACCATGTTTTGAACAAATGTATGATCGTGTAGACAGAAATCCAAAAACAAGCTCAAACATGGTCATACATGGTCATACATATGTATGACCAATATGTATGACCTGGTTTTGAATAAATGTATGATCGTGTAGACGGGGCTTAAGATTCAAAAGGCGGACCATTGTCAGAGAAAATAATGTCCGGTATGCCATATCTGGATATGTTAAATTTTAGTTTGCTGATAACAATTTTACTGTAATAATCAACAGTGATTAAATAATTCTCACCATCAAGTGAAAACAAATCCGTAGCAATCTTTGACCAGGGTCGATCAGGAATATCATGTGAAACCAGAGTCTCTTAGATTGTTGCTTTTCAAAAGTACGACAAACATCACATTTGGTAATGAAGTCGATAATCTGTGCGTTGATTGAAGACCAGTACACACATTCACGGGCTCGACCTGCAAGCTTCTGTACCGATGTGACTGCTGGGTAGTCTCTTGAGTAGTTTTTATAGGGCGTATAGATTTAAGAACAATACATCTGTTTTCTTTAAAAACAATATCGTTTTGTACAGCCAACTCGTCTCTTATATGGAAGTAAGGCTGAGCTAGAGTTGGTACTCGTGATTGTATTTCCGGCCATCCCTGTGGAATAACATCTGTAAGACACTGCGGGTGTTCGTCTTTTAGAGTAACTTCTTTTATTAGATGAAGACTGTCTTTTTAAACTGCTAGATAATCAATCATATTGATATGTTGAACCTCGTTTTCATCTCTAGATAGGCTGATAGAGAGAACTTCAGGAGTACGGCTGTTAGATTGCTCTGCAGAAGGTAGATATGCTCTGGATCATGTATCGGCTAAATACATAATTATGCCCTTTCTTGTACACTATGTTTAAGTCGTAGCGTTGGAGAGATAGTAGCATACGTTGGAGGCGTTTTGGAGCTGAAAGAAGGGGCTTGTTTTGAATAGTGATAAGTGGCTTGTGATCACTTTCCATCGTAACATTTCGACCACAAGTGAACTGGTGAAAACTGATGGCTCCAAAAACAATAGATAAGAGTACCTTTTCAATTTGTGCATAATTGCACTCAGTTGGCGTTAGAGCTCTGCTAGCATAGGCTACTGGCTGACCCTTCTGTAGGGCCTATCAATGCGGCTCCTAGACGATGTTGTTTAGAGCTATATCATGATCTATAGTCCAGTTCCATGCGTTTTCTTGCTTTGTCAATTGTCTCAGTGGTTCACACAGATCGGACAAATTTTGTAGAAATTTGTACAAATAGTTCACAACACCGAGAATAAGTTGTATGCCAGCCACGTCTGTCGGTTTGTCCATGTTGAGAATAGCATCGACTTGTTAAGGGTCGGGGCGGACGCCCTTACAAGTGAGTAAGTCTCCAATGAAAGAAACCTCATTCAGTTTGAGTTCAAATTTATCTTTGTTTAGCTTAATGTTCTTTTCCTTATACGTTAATAAAGGAGTTGAGCAAAGCGTAGATCATGGTTTTCAATAGAGCTCTCGTAGTCGTCACCTTCTCCGTAGATCAAGATGTCATCGGTCATAACAATAACACCAGGTATGTTTTCAAGGACTTGATCCAGGTAAAATTGAAACAGCTCTGGTGCTGGAGAGATCACAAAGATCATGCGCAGCCATATGTATCGTCCAAAGGTAGTTTCAAATGTTGTCAAAAAACTGGATTCTTCCTCCATTTTAATGTGCCAAAAGCCGTTTTTCACATCACACTTTAGCATTAGAGAGTTTTGGCAGGGAGATCTTCTGGCACTGGTAGAGGGTAGTGGTTACGCTTTCAGGTTTTATTAAGCGGCTAAGGGCACGCATATTCTAAGGTTCCCTGAAGGTTTTTTTTTACAATTACCAAGTTTGATACCCAGTCTATTGGTGTATCGACACGTTTTATTACATTATGTGCTTCAAGTTCTGTGAGCTCAGATTTTATTTGATCGTTAATAGCTAGAGCGACTCTTCTCAGTAGTAGGCGGAAAGGAGTGACGATAGGGTCAGTATCAAGATGTAGATCTCCAGGTAGACAACCACCACTTTCAGACACTTGATATAGTTTTATTATGTGTGTCACAACTTCAAACGAGTCCCATATTTGACTTCATTGGAGAGTTGTTATAATGGTGTTGTAGTTAGTGCTATCGTTGGTGACAATGGTAGCAAACGATTGAGAGTTTTTTAAATGCACTTATCGTCTTACCAAGAGTAAGTTCTGTGGTTTAAGTGATTGTAAAAATACTTTACCACTGCATGACTTCTCTTCCCATGTTATCATTTAGTTGTGCTATCAAAACACTGAAAGAGAGAGAGAAAGAACTGACACGACAATGGTGTAACTGCGACTGCATGATGAAGACATGTATTGACGATCTACACCAAATAAATAAATTGTTAGTCTTCGGCACTTTCCATAAAAGATAAACTCTGTCATTTAATATCATTACCGTAACCCGGCCAAGCATTACAAGTAAAACTGGACAGCACACTTAGCACCCTTGTGCTTATTACCATTTGTAACATTACTAATTATTCTGACGACAAGACACTGAATTAATCCGATAGAAACAATGCATATGCAATACATCTGAAGACCACAGGGGGAAAACCGGTGGCGTCACTAATTCATATAAATTTCAGGGTAACTGCTACAAATAATAGTTGGCAACCTCTCAAAATATTACTTTACCGAAAATCCAAGGCCGTTACATATTTTGCATGGTATAAAGTTTAGCCGTGCACAGAAATAACATGTGTCTTGAAAACCTGTTTATCAGCTCCTTCAAAATTGACAAAACTGACATCTCTGGTTTTCTTCTTGTGGTCTTCAACTGTTGAAACTTAACGAGGAAATGTTTAAAGCGGTTTTCCGTAAATCATCTGTCAGCATGTCCCTTCAAATTCCAATTCATGTTGATCTTTAGACCAAGATCCAACCACCATAGTCATCGTAATGGATAATCGCTTAACTTGTTCACCTTATGTAAAATATATCTTTCATAAGGAGGTTAAGCGATTTGAAACGCTTATGAACGTTGTTAAATTCAAACATAACACTTTTAATTCTGAAATATTGTGTAAATTCCTATTTTAATTATTGTTCTTAATATCGTATAACTGTAACAAAACTGATTTCAGAAAACTTTGAAAGTACGAGGATTGATTGATTAGTTGGTTGATTGGTGTTTTATGCCACACTCAGTGGTATTTCAGCTACGCTGTGGTGGATACATTTTAAAGTTGACACTTTATGACCTATAACTATTAACCTTAAAAGATCGTACATCACAAAGAGAAGTGTTGTGAGACAGGTTTCTGAAAAACTTTTATCAGAGATATTTAAAGTTTTCCAATATATATCAATTTTGTTTTAATGTATAGTTTCTATGAGCCATGCCTATACCAGTCTACATAATGGGTGACACGGTAGAAAGGGGAGTTTGACACATTAGGGGGTATCCGGTTATATCCATTAGGCAGGGAGTTAATTTAAATCTAACGATATAGAGTGATAACACATCTTCTTAGGTTGGCGCCAGACTTGATCTGACAGGGTAAAACCAGTTTTTACTAGTATCGGGGTTGGGGATAAAAATGGACTGATTTCGATACACTGACACACAACATTGAGGAATTATGATGGGAAGGGACAGATTTCACCAACAGCTAATAGGATACGGACGGGCTAGATGATATTGAACAGATTGTTTGTAAAATTAGGCTGTTGGACATAGCTAAATTGTAATATGGAGTTTGATTTCACATATTGAGTGGTTTGTAGTTGTTAGCTTTATATAGAGTAGAATGGCGAAAGTTATTATTTAATTATTAGAATAGGTTAGATTGAGTATTTATATAGCAGAACTTTCTGAGATCTTGATTGACATGATGGGATCGGGTGAGTTACAATTTGTGTCTATATTGATTATTCTTCTTTATATAGTATTATGTTATATGATGCTTGATCTATAATGGAACTATTATTGACTTGAATACCATAATATACATTTTGAAACGGAAAAGCGTTTTGTATTGCATAGATATATTCTTCTCGAAGATAGAGGTAAAACGGTTCATCGGGCCTATATCATCACATAATTGAACGTTAACTGAATCAGATTTATGGATTATTGACTGTTATTTTAAGCATGTCTGTAGGAGTATGGGCCTAGCTGCAGATTTACTTAATAGTTGATAAATATAACGTACAAGCCAATAATGTTAACAGAGTAGTATAGTAACAGTTTTAGCTAGAGAATAGACTAATATAGTAGTGGTATAGAGAGTAGAGAGAGGCTAATATAACATAACTTCTAATCGTGCTAATGGGAGTCAAATTACTTTTGGATATGGCACAGGTTTTGTGACGGTAGCTCCTACGGACCGTATTGCGGTCGAAGGTCAACTTCCGGTAAATGCAGCTCCAGGGCAATAGCGGGAAGTGACTTCATTTCGTCTTCCGGTTAGGTCTGCCGGTTTAAGAGCCCAGGCAACGGGAGTTCGTTTTGGCATGCAGGATACTTCCGGTATCACTGCCCCTTCCGCCCGACCAAGGCTTGTCGGGGCAACTTCCGACCTGCGGAAGTCGATGTTATTTCCGGATCGTGATTGTTTGTCAAATAATGATTTTTAACACATAATTAGACCTTTGTGCATTAATGAATGATTTTAGGCAGGCTTTGTCGCTTGTGTCTGTCACAAATGACAATCGGCAGGGGGAAGTTGGTGTTGAGAGTGAGTCTGATGCTTATTCTGCTATTAATCTTAAACAGGGTGATTATGAAGTGGATCAGGAGGGTACGTCTGCTTATACAGGTCTTCTGAAACAGATATGACTCTTTCTCCGGAGCGTGGTTCTAGGAGATTGGCAACAGTGGCTGACGCGGCGCCCCAATTGAAGCGGGGGATGTTTTCTCCTCCTTCTCAGGCGATCAGTTTGTTTGTGGCGAGATTGGATTTGGCATTAGTAAATTTGGCTTCAAGAAGCCAGAATAAGCGTAGTCTTTTTGGCGGCGTTCACCAAATGGTGATTTCCCGGTTAAAATGCCTAAGTTCAGGGGTTATAAAGTGCATGATTCACAATGGGCTAGCAAGGCTACGAAGTTGGATAATGCGTGTTTGGAGTTGCGTCAGGGGTAAGCCATTGGGCCAGGATGTCAACGTGCTTTCCTCTCGACATGATTCAGTGCTAGAGGAGAATGCTAGACAAGCTGTGCTTATTTGTTCTCATCTGGATTGGTTCCTCCTAGCTATAAGTTCTTATTTTGAAAAATGGGCGTCAACCTTTTCTTTGGACGTTGATTTTTTGAATGAGTTGACGTGGGCTGGTGTTTTTTTTACAGCCACAGCAAGGGCCAATTCTGATATTCTGACATCTTTGGCTTTTGCGGCTTCGATGTTGGTCCATCAAAAGTGACGTGCTGTGTTTGATGGGCTGCCCAAAAGTGCGCCTGAATCGGTGAAACGAACGCTGTTTTTGTTTAATGGGGCGTCAGCAGCTCAGGTTGAGACTGTGATGAAGGCAACGCATTAGGTGGCGGGGAGGGGAGGGGGGGGGGACACGGCGTAAGGTGACAAGAAGGGCGGCGGCAGAGCCTTTGAGGGCGTCCCCTTCCAAGACTCCGCTAGACCGAGTCGGGGTGCGAGGGGGATAAGCAGATCGTTGCGTAGGTGACAGGGTTAACAATATGGATATTCGCACCACATGGCAATCAGTCGGGGTGGGCTACGGCGTCAGGTGACAAAAAGGGCGGCGGCGGAGCCTCTGAGGGCGTCCCCTTCCAAGACCCAAACATTGTCTCGCTCTTCTAGTTTTCGTCGCCAAGACTCCGCTAGACCGAGTCGGGGTGCGAGGGGAAGAAGCAGATCGTTGCGTAGTTGACGGGGTTGACCATATAGATATTCGTACCACATGGCAATCAGTCGGGGCGTGGCCTCAGTTTCCGGTTCAGTCAAAACCAGATGTCCCGCTAGAGGGCAGGCTAAAGTGATTTTGGCGGAATTGGGAAATTGTCGGGGCCGGCCCATGGATTGTCAGCACCATCAGACACGGATACAGGCTAAGTCTGGTTACGTAGCCGCCGGTAACTCAGGTAGCGCAGCAGGTAGCGTTTATTTCCGACGCAATGACCAAACTGCTGGAAAAGGCTGTCATTCGGGAATTGTCGGAGGCGGATGTCTCCCCAGGGTTTTATTCTCCGATTTTTCTGGTTTCGAAGAAGAATTCGACGGAGAAACGGATGTGTCCCAGCGCTATTTGATAGGCGCGACTAGGCGCGACTGTGCTTTTTTTCGGGCTCATCTATTTTGATAGTAGGCGCTACTAGGAGATTTTCAATTTTCGACGCGTCGGAAATCATTTTAAGCGCGTCAAAAATATGTTCCATCGCGTCGAAAATATGTTCAGTCCCGTCGAAAAAATTTTCAAATTCAGGCCTTTCTTTTTGTTTCGACGCGCCTAATTTTTGTTTCCTCGCGCCGGATTTTTGTTTCCACGCACCTACTTTTTTTCTGACGCGCTTTAATTTAAAAAAGGAGAGTTTAAATTCAGACTAGGCGAGACTGTCATACCTCTTAGACGCGCTATTAGCGGGATTAGGTGCGCTTAAACGCGATTTTGTAAAAATATTAGGCGCGTTTTTGTTTTTGTTCCAGTCGTGTTCTATGTAAAGTTAGTTCTGCCTGTACTGTATGCGGAATAATACTCTTAAAACGGGCCAAAAACTCTGGATATCCAACAGCATCTTGCAAATCGTATGAAGTTCTCTGGCCATCTGCAATAAAATAAAAATAATAACATAATCATCTAATCTATAAAAAAAATAATTAACATTTCATTGTATCACAGGATTGTAATAATGCAAATGTCAGTGTTCAGTTCCTCCTATTTATATATCTCTAATTCTTCCATTTTTTTAAAATCCTTATCACACAAACAAACATTGGCAAATGATTTCATTGATTAGTTTTAATGGTGTACTCTGGGGTATTTCACCTATCTTGGCGTACCAGCACCATGGGCGGAGAAAACCACAGTTCCTTTTTTTCTGGTAACGTGAAAGGCAAGACAAAAAATGAGAAAAAGGAGCAAATAACGACACCACAAAAAACTACTTTACTACGAGAGCTCCAGGGCTTCAGGAAGATCCTGCCTAACCACCTGCCATAGGCAAATGAAATGACTGGATTATTTTCATTATATTTTCTGTAATTGCAGTTCCAGTAGAGAGTGGAAACCAATGATGAGAGGGGTTTGGAACTTTCTTCTGATTGTTCATAACACAACGGTCAAAGGGCTAAACCGACAAACGACATATAAACGGTCATGGCTCGAAAAGTATTGTTTTAAAGCCTAATGTGATAATTCACTAATAGCAGGTTACTGTAAACCAAAAAATAAACCTAATGATTTGAGTACACGGTGTGTTCAGGCTGAACATACAGTGAAGTCACCAGGAATATAGGTTTGTTTTTTTATAACTGTATTTCATGTACATGTTCATATAAAAATGTATAAACGAAAAAATATATATATATTGTGGTTGTCACTGTTAAGGCTTATGGTGCTAGCATACAAACAAATAACCGTATGATTTGAACCCACAGTGTGTGTTGGACTTAGCACTCAGTGAAGACAACCTTCACAAACAGTGAAGTCACTTTCATTAGGTATGGGTTTGTTTACTGGGGGGCTAAAAAAACAATGCTATAGAAAGATGGACGTTGAAGCTAATAACCAGAGATAGGGAATAATAATATTAATAAGCAGGTTTTGAAAAATTAGGGAACCTGGGAAGAACGTTAACTTCCTGATCACGTTTGAATGATTGATTGGTGTTTTTCCGTTCAGTACACCAAAACATTATTTAAACCTAATTGATGGCGACTTCACCCTGTGTTCAGAGAAAGTTCACACTGTGTCTAGGTGACTTCACTGTATGTTTAATTTGTTTGCTTTTTTGATTGGTTTGTTTGTTTGATTGGTGTTTAACATCGTACTCAGGGTATTTCATCTATATGACGACGGGTTTGTTTGATTGGTGTTAAACGTCGTATTCAGGGGTATTTCACATATATGATGACGGCTGTGCGTTCAGAATCTCTTTCTTGTATATATTCCAGTGCATTTGAACATAAACTATTATATTAAATACTGTATACAGTACATCAAAACATGCCTTTCTTCCTGATGAGAGTGACTGCATTGTGTTAACGGGGTGACTTCGCTGTGAGTGCAAATCGTTAGGTTAATTGTTTGGTGTACTGTATATATGACGGCGTGTCAGGCCCATGGGTGGAGACAACCGCCGTTCACGTCACTGGCAACATGAAAGACGAGAAAGAATCTGGCTTCCAAACACTACGTATTCGGCGCAAAATACACCGACTTAAGTTGTTACATAAAATATTAATGACAACCCAGCTAACATCCTCCACGATATACTCCCTCAACTCACAACCCAACGAAATCCCTACCCACAACGCAGTAACCTAAATTTTACCCCATTTCTCTGTCGAACTGAATTCTTTCGTAAAACGTTTTTCCCAGCAACTGTTGCAGAATGGAACTCCTTGCCTTTCACCCTTAAATCTTTGTCAGATAACGTTTTGTTTGGTAACAAACTTATTACTTACTTTAAAGTCTCAAATCCTTTGCCATGGTATTACGTTGGCAGTAGGCCGGAAAATATATTTTTCTGTCGAATAAGAAACGGATGCAGCTCCCTAAATGACGACCTGCTAAATAACTACCTATCATTAAATTCTAAATGCGCCTGTAATCTCACAATTGAAACAGCTGATCACTATCTATTGCATTGTCCCCTTTATATCCACCAAAGACAATGTTTGTTGGATGGCATTTCTGCGTCTGGGTACACACTTAATGTAACATCGACACTTTTAATGTATGGTGATCTGAGTCTAACAAGCCAACAGAATAGGACAATAACAGGTTTCTGCTGCAACTACATCAAAGACACTCATCGATTTTCCTGATGTTTTTTTTAAGACATATATAGACAAAATATGAAATAGGAAATAATCTTTTGTTTTATGTTCAGTCTGGAAATGTTTTAAATGATAAGATTATAAAAAAAGGTTCTTTGAAGAGAGTCTGGGTTCTACGATGGATATATATATATCGCTCGAGTCTGTTAATTTCAGGGTCACAAGCCTCTGGCGAGAGATTTGTGTGAGTTGGCGGACGAATGAGGTATCCGTCGTGTTGAAAGGGCCCGACTTATTACTAATCTCTTTCTTATTCTATGTATTTTTCCTTTTTTCTTCTTTTTGTTTAATTTCTGTGAAAAAACATTGTATTGTAACTGTAGAGTTGTGTGGATTATTATGCACATTATTATTATTATTATTATGCCACAAACAAAAGATACGACACTGGGGCGTCGTCCTGCAAAAAAGTTACATATATTTTCATCATTCTGACGTCACAATGCAGATAATACTAAATTAATTTTATTGTCTAATTCTTGTTATATACTATTTTCATTTATATATATGTATATGTATATATATATTTATATATATATTTATAAATGCAGAGAACGAAAATGCGACATGCCTCCACCGGAAATCGAACCCGAGATCGTTGGCTTACAGGGCCAACACTCTACCGACTGAGCTATAGAGGACGTCGATAGAGCGATAGTCAAGGTTCATCCAAGT
>JAVFBY010235209.1:0-10737 GCA_034781015.1 Tonicella lineata | reverse complement strand
TTGTTAATCGTTTCAAAGCGCTGACTAGTGAAGAATTGAAACGCTCGCATAAACCACCTGATTGAGGATAATAGGAGCTAGTTTTGTTCTGTACGGAATCAAAAAGTTTACAAATCTGTGCGATTAATTCAAATAAAAAGTTAATACCTCGATCGGAGAGAAGCTTCTCTGGTTCTCTATGTCTGCAAACGATCTCATCGAATAGCAATCTAGCTATAACTGAAGCCTGTATACATGTGCCAGCAAGAGCTTCTGGTCATCCGGTCAGATAATCTGTTAATACCACGATATATTTGTCGCCACTTTTTACTACGGGTAAAGTCCCTACACAATCGATAGCAATCATCTAAAAAGAATGACTGTTTGCAACCGGAAGTTGATTCAATGGTGCCTTTCATGCATACGTTGGATTTGTTATCCTGTTACAGATACGACATGAATAAATTCAATGCTTAGTGTCTGAATACATCCCATTCCAAAAATAGCGTTGGACCAGCTTACCGTAAGTCTTTGCTAAACTAAAATGTCCTGCTGAAACTGAGTCATGACAGGAAAACAAAACTTCCTCCTTTAATTGATTTGGAATGGCTAATTTTAGATTACTATCACCTTTTAAATGAGCTGGCAACTGTACTATTCAGTATAGTTTATTGTCATCATTCAAACAGTAAGCATTCTCTTGTAACAAAATCCTACGATTAATGTCATCTGTATGTGACTTACCTGTCTCTAAATATTGAATAATATCCAAAGTACTTGGATCCTTGCGTTGACATTCATGCGCTTTGTCTTTAGTTGGTACCGTGTACTGAGGTACTTCTTGAATAACATCAATAGATTCGACTCTATCGTGTTTTATTCTACACAAACAGACAACATTGCTATGTTTTCCCAGGTTTGTGGATAAAATCGAAGTCATATTCTTATAACAAAATATACCATCTTGCTTATCTATTTGTTAGTCTTTTTAATGTCATTAACCACATCAGAGCACTGTGGTATGTGATCAGCTGGAATTTCCTACCGTGTAGATATGGTATGTAATGTGTATTCCCTCAAAAGCGGCTAATGCTCCCATTTCTGTCGTGGAATAAATCTTCTCTCTATCTGAAAGTGACCTACTGCCATAAGCTATAGCTTTATCACATGTGTCATATCGTTTTGCTAACATAAATCTGATTCCTGTCCCTGAGGCATCGGTGATAAAATAACATGCCTATTGAAATCTGGAAATGCTAATAATGGAGATTTAGATAATAGTTAGTTAATCTAAGGAAACTTTTTACCTCTGTAACTGTCGTTTGTACTGGGGAGTTACGTACACTTGAACACTTCCCTGGGTCTGCTTTTACACCATGTTTAAAAACAACATCGATCAAAACTACAGGCTAGGTCAATTAGATGCTGATCAAAACCCTTAGAGAAAACTATAATATTATCAATTTATATAAGATATACCTAATAGTTTAGTCCACGTAAGACATTCTGTAAAGCTCTTTGGAAAACGCCTGCACTATCAGACATATCCATAGGAAGGCGAGTAAATTGATACAGACCTTGATATGAGATAAATACAGATTTTTCTGATGTTTCTGGATCTAAAGGAATTTTGAAATAGCCACTTCTTAAATGTAATGGGGAAAACACATTAGTATCCGCACTACCCAGTAAATCTAGACAGTCTATTACAAGAGACAATGGATACGCATCCTTAATTGTTATTGCATTTAACTAACGATAAACTACACAAAGTCTGTAGATCTTATCACTTTTCAAAAGTAAAACACATGGCGCTCCCCAAGAAGAGTTACTTTTTTCAACAATGTCAGTTCTAAGCATTTGCTCGATAGATTCTTTCAAAGCTTTTGATTCCACTGGCGATGTCCTATATGGTCTAACACGAATTAGTCGAGCATCTCCAGTGTTAATCGTGTGAGATAAAACATTGCTTTCTTCTAATTCTTCCTCACTATTAGCGAACACAGACCTATAAGTCCTTAATAGATTCTTTCAACTGAAACTTTTGTTCTTGTGCTATGTCTCTTTTAGTAAGATCAGCATGAGGTTCATCTTCCTTTAACATGCCAATATGTTCATTCCCTGATGGAGTTGTATTGTTTCCCATTTGTGCTACAACTTTATAAGGCTGAATACTTAAAAATCCTAACATCATATTTGATTTGATTGTTACATTTTCATCAGATGGATTCATATGTCTAACCGTGACAAAGTTAGATTCTACATTTAAAACTGACTTGGCTCCAAAGATACCATACTTAGAAGATGGTATTTCATTTAGTTCAAACATGCCTCTTGCTTTATCATTCAAATGACCTCGGAATTTAGCCATAAAAACAACTTCCGACTAACCTGGAATATCAAAGTTCTCTGAAGCAATCACATTAAAACCGTCAATTAAACCAACCTCTTGTTGTAGTTTCACGGGCAGAGAATCTTCAATATAAAACAATTTTTTTAAATCCAAAAATCATTGGTTCGTTACCATGAAGTCAATGCCTAAAATGAGGTCGTGCGTCAAATTGTCTACTAAAATTACCTCCTGTAACACTAACTTTTACCAATTTTCAACGGTACACTTATTTTACCCAACACATTAACTGCTTCTCCATCTGCTGTAAACAGATTAGGTAACCCTCTTGAACTTAACTCTAGTTTCCCCAACTCAATACAAGAGTTATAAAAACGTTGAGAAATCACCGATAACTTAGCTCCAAAATCAATTAAAACCACTGTGGTTTTATTTACCAATTTACAGTAAAATGTACAAGCAACAGAAGTTAGGATATTTATTGAAACTGTATCTCTACTTTCTGCTATATTATCACTTTTAGCCATAGCAGGTGACTGATTGTCAGCAGGCCTATTGTTTAAAACGCTCTTAATATATTCAGTAGGTTTGGTTAAAAGTGCACTTACCTGGACATCCTCAGTTTGACAGACTCGACTGATCCCAGGAGTCTATGTCTCTTCTCTGTGTTTATAACGTTTAGTTGTTTAATAATACGATATTTAATTCTTGACTTACGTTTTTGCCTGTAACGGCTCCTGTGGGTTAATCTTTATACGAAGACTTTTAGCCAGGCACACAGTCACAAGTCTTTTCTAAATCAAAGAACCCCTATTTCTATTAATTAAATAATTTAACCGGTCTTTTCCCATATTTCGACAGTCATCTCTCATCAAGCACTTTGTACAAAGGTTCATTATCTTTTATACTGGGGCTGTCTGTTTTATTTTGGGAACTGGTTGACTTTACACATGGTTGGTATTCATTGTCTGGCAGTTGCTCCATTTTAGCCAGGATAGTATTAATCTCATGCTGTGTCTTCGGCTAATTTACTTGTATCATCTAGCGTTTTTTCCGCTGTAAGAAAATGACACGGGCTCTTAAATTATCATTCAAATTGGTGACAAAAAGCGACAATTGTTCAGACTCAGTTTTGCTTACTTTTTGACACAAATCCATTATACCATTAGTATAATTTTCTAAAGATTCACCTGGTAAATGTTTCCTAGAATGAATTTCAGCATCTATTACCCACCTTTGTTGAGGACATTGAAATCTTTCGATTAAAGCAGATTTCACAAGATTAAAATCATCTTTTATCTGCTCATCGAAACTTAAAACAAACTGTAAGTCAAATACGTAACTAAGCATAGCGCTTTATCTGTCTCTTGCCAACGTATTATTTTGGCATAATTTGATTACATTGATAAGAAATAATCCACGTCTTGAAGTCAACTGCCCGAGTCAGTTCCAGGCTTCGGTACATTGGATGGTACTCTATACTTTGTATGAACTTGTGAATGCTGAGATCGTATTGCTTTTAAAGTTTCAGCATTTTGTTTTAACAATTCAATACGTAACGTCAATGTGTCGGCTTGTATTCCAGAATTTTGTATCTGGTGTAATACTTGAATTGTTAGACACCTCCTTTGTGTTAAATGAAATACCTTAAACTATACAAAACAAAATTTAAAAAATAACTTTACTATATCTGAAAAACAAACTTGAATCTACAAACCTCTGAAATAACTTCAAGCTAAATCAAAATTATTCCAACTACAATAAAAATAAACTCAATCATTGCAAAACACACGGCCATTGTGGAAATCGCCAAATATGTAGATTCAGGAACTAACCTTAGCTGACCAGCTTGACTACGCCATCAATTTCAAATTCCGTGTTTTTTTACGGAAATTACCCACAGTGAATCTCAATACCGAAGTTAAAGCAAACGTAAACACATGACGTCATCTAAACATAACAATAGCCTACACTATGCACTTAGTAACGAACGAACTAAATTACTTGTATTTGAAACGGAGGACGCATTCGGTCAGCCGAAAAATGGACATAACATGGATTGGAATAAGAAGTTGTAAATGCTTTGGTTTATTTATGCATGGTGGTGAACTTTAATGGCAATTGTAACGTGTTCAACAAACATTGGGTGATAAAGGGTTAACATCAGTGAATGGTTTAATGCGCCCGTAATTGAAAGAGTACATAAGCTTTTATGTAAGCGAATTTTACTAGTAAACGTGTAAACCTCAAATAGCACAGTCTATGGTGAAATAGGGAGACATCCTATCAACATTTTTCGTTTGGCTAAAATAGTTAAATACTGGTTCAACATGTTGACAACAGCCAACCCTATCGAACAAGCAAGCGGGTTGGCCGCGGGGTGGTATTAAGCTGGCGGGGCGCTTGGGCGGTACCATCGGTGCACTCTGTGGTGGTGGGTGTGGTGGAAGAGGACATTCGAAATTACGACGATGCAGGACCATGACAGGGCGCTATACATACAACCGACGCAACTACGACTTCCTGATGCTAACCTTGGACACGATAAGCACTACCACCAGTTTCGTTTTTAAGCAGAACTAACACCGCCACCTTAGTAACCCTCACCACCGCCACCACAATAACCACATCACCAACACCACGACCGCCGCTACCACTTTTTGTTACATCATAGGTCTTTTGTTCCATGTTCTTACGCACTAGAATATTTTGTCCTTTTTAGCTGTATGGTTTTTCTAAATTATGTATTTGTAAAGGAAATATAGTGTAAATTTACACCTTCTCTTGGAAGCGAATAAGCTTATTACTTTTACATGAATTGCATATACACCATTTCTTTATTTTAAGAAATTGTTTTGAAAAAGGTTTCGAAACCAGAAATTTACCGGAAGTTAGTATGTGTTGTTGTTGCAGTCTACGATAACTAGGCAAGAATATTTTAAACATACGTTGTTATATACAAATATCTGTGGTCATATATTTGGCCGCCTAGGGCGCTTTGCGACTAATTACAAAGACGGGAGACGTTTCATTGCATATTTTAGGTAACAAAATGTCATTTTAGTGATAACTTATGTGCTTATATTGTTTAAGATATCATCTAGTTGAGCAGTTATGTGGGCTTTAATGTAAAAAAAAGTAACGCCTTTCCCAACCCCTAATGTAAAAATGTTAACATTTAGGGTTAATGTTATCTCTTAGAGTAAAAATGTTTACATTAACGGTTGAGCCTTAACCGTTAATGTAAATTTTTTACATAAAGGGTAATTTTACATTAAGTGTTGCGACAAAGCCGTATTATTGTAACAAACCTAGCATGTATAAGCTCACACAGCTATTGGATTCCACACAACAGGGTATTTTACGTAAGGTAGGAAAGTTTGTTTATCAAGCTTTTCTGATTAGAAGTGAAAACTCTCTTCTGACTTTTTCTCACGGTAAATGTAATGCATGTATCGTTAAAAGACAAAATGGCATAAACAAAATTTCTGAGGGATCATTAGAAACAGAAAAGTTGGTTGGACACCAACAAGTCTATATAACTTACCTGTATATGGCTTGGTGTTTTAGTTTGGCTGAAGTGACAAACACGCCATGCGAGTGGTCATGTTGACAGATCAAACCACTGAGATGTAATTCCAACAAACGTCATCATAAATCACTGGCAGATGGGTCATAAGTGGCACTCTGGTTCGTAATACCAGTTTTTAATATACATAAATGTGACCCCATGGATCGTCTACATGTATATTGACTTGAAGTTGTAAATACAGCTTTAATTCTTGCTCATAGTTTTAATAGCTAATATCTGCAATAACCCTCATTGTTAATTTCCCGTCCATTCTTATGGCTCGATATTTCGTAAATAAACTTAATATATTTGTGTTATATTTTTTTTGTATTTGTATCCTATTCCCGTTATACGAAAAATATATTTAAGAATGAAAAGAAAACGTTAGATCGGACTTCGTGAAACAAATCAGAAAATGGTGAGTTTGACTATTTTAGTTTCAATGCAGTTGACAAGCGCTATATTTTTTGCTAACATTGATCTTTTTTGTGTGCCATGTTTTGGAAACCCAACACACTTTGTGTATGGGACACTTGCAACTTATCCCCATTTTTGCAGAGATCCAACTATTTGATCAATGTCTTTTTAGATATTTTTTAAAATTACATTTACTATTTGGCTAAATTGTGGCCGTGTGAATGAGCAGTTGAGTTCGTATGATGCTTTTTTGTTCTGTTTTTCTTTTCTTTGACAAATGGAGGATAATGAACAAATCAATTGATATTAGAAAGTAAGTCAGTAAATCATTATATTGATAATCTCTGGGCGTTATCTGGTACTTTGGTAGTGTTTTGGGGTCTATTGGGGGTAATTATAGGGCATAATGGGGTATATTGGGGTCTAATTCGTAGGACCCTGAATTTTGATCTAGAAAAGATCTAGTTTAGCATGTGAAATATGATAATGGTATTATTTTGTGACATGTGTTGATTGAAAAACTGTCGGTAACATGAGAGTTGTTCTTGGGCTGATGATGGTTTAAACAGTATTCGTATTTAACAAAAGAAATTGGGTTTGATGAACAGGCAAAGCTTATATAAACATTTTCCCATAACATAATAGATTAACAGTTGTGCATTATACAAAAAGCGCAGAAACACGATGAATTGGCCAGAATCATGATTTTGAAATGTAATAACACAATCATGACATACGTTGTTTAACCACTACAGAAACTCATAGCAAAAGTATAGCAGATTGTCCGGTTTGCCTTAGAACATAGGTATTAATCAAATTTAATAAGGTTTCTATACCTAAACATAATATAGCCCATAGTTTTTCATGTCAAACTGGTAACAATTCTGAAGTTATATAAAATAAATATACCATTTTAAATCTTTGCTGTGCACACGTATAACGATAGTCAAAAATCGTAATTAATCAATAATATATACACAAATAGTTTGTTCCTGTTTATTAGAATATAGTGTCATATAGACTTAAGATAAACATACTGATATTTAATACATAACTAGAACTACATGGTAGATTATAACATGGGGTGGAGAAGATGTAAACTAAGAATTAAGAAAATCAAGCACTTAAAGTTAAAGGTATAAGCTTATGTAATATTAGCTGTGGCACGAAAATATTAAAACTAAAGGCTAAGAAACACATGAATATCCACTATCCAATATCTATTTTCGCGCCACAGCTAATATTACAAAAGCTTATACTTTAAATTTTAGTGCTTGTTTTCCTAATTCTTCATCTTCTCCACCCCATGTTATAATCTACCATGTAATTCTAGTTATATAATAGAAATCTAAATATCAGTATGTTTATCTTAAGTCTGTATGACACTATATGTTTTTCTTATAATCAGCCTGTGTAAATATACCTGAATGTCTCTTGTTAAAAGTACTCCTGATGATGGTTTGATTAATAAACTGAAACGTTGAGTCAAAATGAATTGGTTATCTTTCTTCGGAGTTGTTACTATGCTTTACTATGTTAAACTCCTCAGTGGTAGTCATAATAATATGGAGATATATAAGCATTTTAATAACACACACAAACTGGAGTGGAAACATTTGCTGCATAGTTTTAAAACATGATATTGAGTATATTCAGCAAAGCAAATGAATAGAACTGATGTAGATCGTTCAAAGCAATATTTGCCTATCTTCTATTTGATACCACTTCGAAGAGAACGACAGACGCTTTAGGATAGTTAAAACAGGATCCGAATGAATGATTCATACTTTAAACTGAGTGACCTTAACCGGTCACGACCGATATTAACATCATTTACTTTTCTGTTGATTTATAATAAAAAACATTACAGTCCGGTAACAAAAGAGGGAAACACCCAGTTACTTCAATGAATTCAAGATGATTGCGATTTTGTCGTCGGGATTTTTAATCAACAAGCTGATAAAAGATACACGACTTTTTATGCTAGTATATCCAGAACCTGAATTTTATTCAAAAGGTTTTTTATCTGATTATGTCATTGGAGGACGTCTTTGCTTTTGAGATTTGGGGAGAAAAAACCTTGTCATATTCTCTCTCCCGGTATCTTACGCCTCAGATTACAGAGCTTCAAATCTATAGTGGTTCTCTAGAGAAGAATTGTGACCTATGAGACGTCACAGCGTGAGTGGGTAAAATATACAAAGGGACTTGTTATAAAACGTAGACTAGTCTATAGAATATATTTTCTAAAGGGAATGAAAATATATACATGTAAGTAACCCATACCTATATCAAAAGAATGCGAGCAAATAGTTTTAAAAACAGTGTAGTTTGTATTTATCAGTGGACCATAACATCGCATTTCAATAAACTAACAAAGCAACGAAGTCCGCCATTTAAACTCAGTTGAAACCGTATAAGTGTAATCTGATCCCAACATACTAAGGACTAGTATACTATTCCCTATAGGGCAAAATAGTACAAGTAAAAAAATATGTTAATTATGCCCCAAGTCTGACTGTCAAAGAGCTCCGTCTGCACCATCATTATCATGACATCACAAACTAAGGTACATGTATAATGTTTCCGACTTAGCTTAATGCAGCTTTGTGAAAGTGGGCTCTGGAGACTTAAAAGGACTGCACGGGTACATATTTGAACCACGACAAGTTTGGGTTGACAGTAGAAGTTCGTCTTGTTCTATCATAGGCTGGTTGCTGAGTCGGTTTATTGTTCACTTTCGTGACCACCAGAAAGGGATTCCACCAAATTGCATTATCATAATTAAATACATATTATAACATTATTGTCAATTTTCACAAGCATATTTCTTGCGCATTAGTTTACAATCGAATTTAGAAAACGGATAAAACAAGCATCGAGTTGGCAGGGCAATCCATAGTACTTTTTGAATAGCAATGAGGGTATGTCTTAATATTGCACATTAAGGACAGTTGTATTTAAGGCTATCCCAAATAAATTGTGTTTCATGTCTTCCAAGTGACCCTGTGACTGCTGTATTTAAAGGCTGACCTCAGTCCAAGAAAAATAAAAAATAAAAAGGCAAGATAAAAACTAGATCTATCCACGTTGAATTACAAGCAATAGCGAAGTCACCCTACCCTAAAACACATTCGTACCCAGTAATCGAATATACCAACGGATAAGATATGCTCCTGGAAAAACAATTTGTTTTGCTAAACCAGGGTATCCAACAGTAATTAGCTGAAGGGGACGCGATTTAATTAATAAATAATTCATTTTTATGGCTCACAAACTGCCAACTTTGAGGTTGCTGTGTGAAAGTGTGGAAGAAATGGACCGGACAAGCGAAAGCATGCAAAAACTAAGACTTGAACCCGTGACCTTGACCTTACGTCCTAATTTTTTTTACGCGACACTCCGCCTTCCCAAGTGGCACCTTTGTGCCAAGTTTGAAGTTGGTGTGTGGAATAGTGTGGAAGGAATGGCCCGGACAAGCGAAAGTATACGAAAACTAAGACTTGAACCCGTGACCTCGACTTTGGCCTCACAACCCCAATTTTTTCACGCGACACTCCACCTCCTAAGGTTTTACATTTGTGTCAAGTTTGAGGTTGCTACATGAAATAGTGTGGAAGAAATGGTGCGGACAAACAAAAGCATACAAAATCTAAGACTTGAACCTGTGACCTTGACCTTGGCCTCATGTCCTCAATTTTTTTACCCGACACTCCTCCTACCCAAGTTGCACCTTTGTGTCAAGTTTGAGGTTGCTGTAAGGAATAGTGTGGAAGGAATGGCCCGTACAAGCGAAAGTATACAAAAACTAAGACTTGAACCTGTGACCTTGACCTTGGCTTCCAACCCCAATTTTTCACGCGACACTCCACCTTCCCAAGTTGTACCTTAGTGCCAAGTTTGAGGTTGCTGTGTTAAATATTGTGGAAGAAAAGGACCGGACAATCGAAAGCCTACAAAAGCTAAGACTTGAACCCGCGACCTTGACCGTGCCCTTACGACCCCATTTTCTTTACGCGACATTCCGCCTTCCCAAGTTGTACCTCTGTGCCAAGTTTGAGGTTGCTGCGTGAAATAGTGTGAAAGAAATGGTTCGGACAAGCAAATAAGCATATAAAAACTAAGATTTGAACCTGTGACCTTGACGTTGGCCTCAGGACCCTATTTTTTTACGCGACACTCCGCCTCCTTAAGTTGTACCTTTGTGCCAAGTTTGAGATTGCTGCATAAAATAGCGCGATAGGATTGGCCCGGACAAGATCTGAGAGGACGGCCGGACGGACCGACGGCCGGGTGGATGGACAAACCTAAGGAAGGTGGAGGGACTAACTAGGTCTATCATACACTACAGCCAATCGAGGTTAAACAGACTAACACAATATACTTAGTGAAGTTTCAATCATCATCAGGGATATAAGTA
>JAVFBY010235098.1:0-10737 GCA_034781015.1 Tonicella lineata | reverse complement strand
ATTGCAGCATATAACGTTTTGAATCGGGTGACGAAAATTGGCGCCCTAATAATACAGGCTTTCATCTTTCGATGAGTGACGTTTCATTCGCATTTAATGACGATTTTACAACTCGGCAAAAGTAAGGTTTATTTCTATACCAAAATTATGTGTGAATAATGAGTGAAACAAATTTCAGATACTCCCTCTGGCTGAGAAACCAACCGACCAATAGCCTTTTTCTACTGAAAAGGGCTATAGGTCCCCATACCTAGCACAATAGCTGTAGTATGTATTTTGGCTAGAGAAAAGATATTTTAAATCATACAACAAGAGACGTTTTCTCAACATTCGTTGTAATCAAAAGTTGTCTAGTCTTTTAATAAATAACAAGGTTGCTTTGCAGAGTTGTGTGCAGTTTAATAGAATGCGTACAAACAAAGATCAAATGTCCATATCAATGTTATTTTGGGGAGAAACCACCTTCACCATATTTCGATCGTCGTGATGACGATGGAAACCGTTTGAAAAGCTTGTCGCTTAATCTATAAACTCGTTTCCCGTTGTGGTTATGGTGAATGTGTGTACCTAATTTCATAAAAATAGGCGTTCTAGATTTCGAGTTCTGCTCCGAAAACAAAACTCATGGTGTGCCTTAATAGTCCAACTTTATATCCATACAAATAAACAGAAAATTAAAAATGGTGAACCCGTAATAGCATAAGGCACAACAGCTGATGGTGAATGTGTCTACCAAGTTCCATAAAGATAGGCCGTATAATTTTCGAGTTTTACAATGGAAACGGATTGGAGCTGTCCAGACGGACACCGGACGGACGGATGGACGCTGATCATACCATAATACGACCGATTTTTATCGAGCGTATAAAAGTGTAACCATTAAGCGTTCATTATAATTTAATTTCAAATTTTTCGTGTTAAGAATTGAGCCCCTGTTGGGGTTGATCTTTAAATACTTTACTTCTTATAATACACATGCACAATTTGTTTGCAATATCCTCTGGAAATGGACGCTTCATTTATATTAACATACGTCGATCTTTTATTTGCACATAGGAGATAAGTATTCCATTAGCCAAACCTGATAATAAAGTCCATTAGCTTACTCAAGTCAACCCGTCAATAAAACGCCGGTATAACAAATATTTGTTATCTACTGTATACACGAGCATTCAAAGAAATACTCACATCACCATCAACATAAAAAGCTCATTTATATGCCACACATAGGTGTTAATATCTAATGGTAGCTAAAAACAACTTCTTTACATTATGAAAGAACGGGATTGAAGGCAAGAACACATGCATAGAGTAAGTGCTACGCCAATATTAGCCTTATTAAGTACCTGATATTAAGTGAGTATATGTTCGAAAGCTTTTAATGCAGTACAGAACAATGTAGAAAGTGTGTTTTGTCGTCATATCTCTTACCAGTATTGTCACACTTCTCTACATCTTGTTCCTTGTATATCACAATATATATTTCTTTAAAAGTTAATAACGATTGACACAGTTTGTTTCAGACAGTTTTACGGATACTCTATTTCATCTATACTAACTTTTCTTTAAAACACAAACCCGAGATAAAATAGCATATTGTGAGCTTCCGTGTGCTATTGTCTCCCCACTGTATCAAACTACAGTTTGTTTGAAATCGTGATTGTAGGGCCGCTTCCCTGGTGTGGATTTCGCGGCCATTTAAATCACTTCTTTTTATTGTCTTATATTAATTACAATTGATTGTGCATGTAGTTCATTGCCATATTTAAAAAAAAATTACAAATATATATAACAGTTATAGTTATTAGTTTAACAGTAAAACACTACTCAAAATATATCAAGAAAAAATAAAATTGAAATTATAACTATTTACACGTTGTTTACATTAGTCAAAATTAATGTTATTTTATTGTATTTGTTTATTGTCCATTGTTGGTTAAGATTCCCTTGCTCTTCCCCGTCGTGCACACACATAGCCGTCCAGAGAAAAACTTCAGGCTTCTGAGGACAGAGAACTGTTCTTGGATTTGTTTGTTTGTTTGATTGGTGTTTAACGCCGTACTCAGGGGTATTTCACCTATATGACGACGGATTCTCCACTTCTTAGACAATCCTACTTGATATGGTGGAAAACCGGGAAGGAAACCACGGAAAAAACACCCCCGGTATAGCCGAAGTCACCTATGTGACTCCCTCTGTACCTTAGCAGGTCCACTGGGGGAATCGAACCCTTGCGGTACATCGAAGCAGGATCGGCAGTAAAGTCAGTCAGACGCTCTAACCACCGAGCCACGGCGCGGGCCCAACTGTTCTTGGGCGATGACTGGCTGTATTATCTAGACCAGACTATATAAGACCTTTAACATAGATATATACACAGCAGGCCTATAGGGTTACATAATACTGAGGTATATTTTAAGCGATAGTTCAGGGGTTTGCTATTGCAAAAGTCTATTGTTAAAGGCAGGTAACTCCAAACCCTTGTCCCGGTTCATGCTGGTTCATTTGCTACAATATGTATGGCCTCTTTTGTTTTCCTAGCATGTATGTTTTTTATCAAAGGCTAGCACTTCTACATCATCTCAGGATTTTTTTTGTTTTCCCCTCTTTTAACAGTTCTTTTATTATAATAATGGTTATATCAATAGGTACACTTGTTAAAAGAGATGACACGTCGTAGGATATCAGAGTTTCAGTATGGTTTCAGTTTCCAAGCTATTAATAAAATGACTAGAGTTCTTTATAGAGTATGAGCCATTTCCTACCAGAGGTCGAAGGATGAGGTATAATTTTTAGCTGTCTGGTATTATGCTATTATTCTCGCAAGTGATTAGAATATAATTAAACATAACCTAAGCGATGTTCTATGGTCATTTTTAACTGTCGCAGAAACGTATGTTAACAGGAGCTTTTTGAGACGAGTGACGGAAAATAGCATGGATGGCAAGCGATTTTAGCATGATTTCTCTTTGCTCGTACAAACTAAGTAAACATTTAAACTTGTAACTTCGACGGTAGTGTTTTAATTTATGATTAAAAGTTAATATTATATTATATCGTAGCAATCTGAATTTGTTAATAAAATGGATTTTCAGTGGCCATGTCTTTTTAATATGAAGCTGTAAACACCGCCTACTATTTAAACTAATATCGGCCGTTTTTTAAAATGGACAAGGCCTTGATACAAGAGAGGACAATAATAAAACATGACACCACAACAGATGTACTTCTTGCTACCTTTCAGCACCAGGGCATCGGATAGGTGAAATGGGTAGATAAGAACAAATCAAGTAGTTTACAAAAGTGGCGTTAAATAGTTTATGCGATTCTTTTTTTTCTCTCAATATCTTCCTCTGAGCCCTCTGAATTTCAATAAGATTTCAGTATTTTCAACATGCAATTTTAAAAACATATGTCCGTTTTTGGGGGGCTAAAAGTCATTATAACGAACAATGAGCTATTTTGAATATCGGTAGTGACGTCATTGGTGCAGCAAAACAGCCACCTTAGCATTATAGTAAATGGGACCTTGAACCAAACTTCTTACTTTAATGCGGATATTTAACTGTTTTAACATTTTTATCTCGGAAAATATTATTTGTATATACATAGCGGTGTAGTTCTTGACATTTTCATACAATATACAATTGTTTGAGTTATTCACGGACAGAAATGACGCACATTGCAAAAACATGGTATAACAGGCTTTTGGGCATCCAAGTTTGACCAAACCTCTTTTGTAGTGGAGGCGAACACGGTATTAAGTAACGCACTAATACTACCCGTTAACCACATCTCATGCATGCGATACCATAGTATTGTCTATATTAACTCGCCTGCAAAGGATATACAAGTGGGTGTTAATAGGTATTAGCGCGTTAATATATGTACATGTACCTTGTTTACCTCCACTACAGAAGAAGTTTGGTCAAACTTGAATGCCCCCAATACTATGTTAAACGACATTTCTATACGTGGACAATTAAAATGATTTTGAATGAATGGAAATGTCAAATGTTATCTAAAGTTTTCGAACAACCCACCTGTTATTTACCTTTTCCCCTCTTGTAAAGGATGACCAATGTGGGGTTCCTGGTCCATAGTACGATTGTACTTGTTTATTCGTAAGTTTTCTTCCCCTTTTATATTGTTATTCGGCAAAAAAAAGTGTAACATAAAACTGTATAGTTTGACAGATACATGTAGACACACAAATTTGATCCTAATGCCACAATATTTTGACATATCATTTTTCATTGGGGACAAATAAGTTACAACTAAAATATAACACACAGTTATGAACGCATTTTGATTCAATGATTTGACAGAACAGCAAAATATCAATAAAACAGTTGATAAGTTAGTGAAGAAAGCAAACAAAGGATGTGTTTTTATTGCTCTTAACATGAAACTGTGCTTCATCGACTGTGTCAATCAAAGAACGCACTTCATTATTAAATAATGACTCCCATCGATTCGCGTTTAATAACAGTAAACACAAGTTCTCTAAAGAAATGAATGTTGAACTATTGAAACGGATTAATGTGCTAACATATCTGTGGTCGCGTAAGCTATTAAATCAACATCTCTGACTGTGTTTAAAAGGACTACAGCCGTCAGGGGCGGATCCAGGATTTTGTCAGGGGGGTGACACCGTGGGATCGACAATCCTAACTCAATAAGCGAGGGCACAGGGGCCGCCCAGGCCAACGTAATATCCAACGTAATATCAACATTTACCCGTTTGTCGGGGCGCAAGCGGCTTAACAATGTTTACCGATTCCTACATACGGCCAACGTTTTGCCACGGTCGGGCCACTCAGAATTCCGACGTCATATCAACATTTCCCCGTGGTGCAAGTTGTTGTAGTCCCGACGTCGGGGGCCAACGAAGTCAAATGAAAATACAAACGTTGGCAAGACGTTGGCCATTCGTTTTTGGCTGCTAGCTGGGTACTGATAATTAAAAGTAGGTAGTTTTCAGTTACGCTGACTTTGTGACAAATAAAAAATGGGAATATATACTAAAAATTGAACGTGGAATATACCGAAATCAAGTTAAAAGTTGATGAGCCTATCGCTTTAAATAAATTGACACTTTCAATCGTTTACTTAACAACATGATTGATTGATTGATTGATTCTTTATTCACTGAATTAGATTTATACAAATATTTAACATAGATTTCAAATATTTTCAGCGGGAATAAAACCCCCAAAAGGCTTGTTGTATCCCCCCAAAAATAAAACAATTTTAATAATATTTAGTATAGAATTAAGATTAAAAGTTACTAATACATTTTAAAGAAAGAATATATGTACAATATAAAACATTCCATAGAGCACCTTAACAAAAAATAAAACTAGCTTGATTAATATCATAGATAAATTACCAATTCTAAAAAAAACAAAAAACATATTGATGACAAAAACACAAAAGGTGAAGTTAGTACAAAATTCATTTTGTGAGATAGAAATCTACAGATATCAGATATTTAAATACTTGAACAAGAATAAATGTTTTTAAAAAAAAAAATAAAAAAAAGTTTACGTTATAAACATATATTGGCAGTAAAATGTTAACAAAATCTTGATTGAATTTCATCAATGTTATCTGCTGGCAATTATACATTTTGGATGAGATAAGCTAGAAGTTTCTTTTTAAATAGTGATTTTGAATAAAAAGCTTTCAACTTATTTGGGATTGAATTCCAAAGTTTAGAACCTTTGATTTTTAAAGTGTAAAATGCGTTCTAGAATAATAGGGTGACCTGAACAGGTCATTATTTACCTGACGTGTACTATGGTTATGTAATGCTGTTAATGTAGTAAAATAGTTTTTAAGAGTTTCAGGGAGGAGAAGGCTATGGTAATAAAATTTGTGTACACAACTTAGCGTTAAATAATCATTTATTTTGTTGACTGGTAAAATACGAAGGTGATTAAAAACAGGCATTGTGTGTGTCTGCTTCTTTGCCAACATAATTATTCTTATTAAACTTTTTTGAAGTGTGACTAATGGCTGCAGATGTGTAGGATATGTATTTGCCCATATTAAGTTGCCACATGATACATATGAATAAAATAATGTATAGTAAAGTATTAGGCGAGTTGGTTTTGTAAGACAATATTTAATATTATTAATGATTCCAATATTTCGTGAGAGCTTTGATCTTTAGACATTAATATGTGTTTCCCAGATAAGTTTGTCATTAATATATATTCCAAGAAATTTTAAGCTCTTTACGAAAATAATTACCTCATTATTAATGAATATTTTTGGCATATAGTAAATTGACGTCTGCGAAGGTTGAAAATACATAAATTGTGTTTTTTTCAGATTAAGTGTCAATTTATTAGCTATGAACCAATTGTTTAGATTAGAGAGTTCTTAAGTTATAATTTTTTTAAGTTTAGAAATATCAGGGTCAGATAAATAAACACAAGTATCATCAGCAAATAGTGTAATATTCAAAACAGATGATGCTTAACAGATATTGTGTATATAGAGAATAAGAGCAGAGGGACGACGATGCAATTTACAATCTAACAATCCACATAATAACAAAACAAGGTATAAGGACTGTACCGCTAGTCACGAGTAAAAATGCGACTAATGTCTTTTGGTGGTTTGCGGTTATTTCCAAAGAATGATTATAGCAACAACGTATTCATTTAAAAAAGGTGATTGATTGATTGATTTGTGCTTTACGCCACATTTCACCATTCAGTGAACAATTATTATGAACATGCAAAGAAAATGAAACAAACTTTAGTCTTAAAATTTAAATGTTATTTTTTTATATATACATTTTTTTGTTGTTTTTAACAAATTACAGGTAAGTAGAGTATCTGAAAAACTATTTCAAATACTATCTTCAAGTTATTTAAAAGTACGACAACAGTAAATTTTATTTTTTGATTAAAATACAATATCAGATCAATATTAAAAATTCTGATCTAAGTTTAAAGAACTGACAAGACAGTGCATCCGCAGTAGTGCAGACCATTCATCCAATAACAACAGTCGTTACCAATCTCTTTGGGGGGCCCGCGCCGTGGCTTGGTGGTTAGAGCATCTGACTGGTGTGACTACCGATCCTCCTTCGATGTACCGCATGGGGTTTTTTTTCCCAATTTTATATTAGTTATACTCTTTGTCAGTTCATCGTTAAAACAATCTAGTTCATGTCAGGGTGGGCAATATATTACACCTATAATATGACCGTATACGTTTTTATTGTACTTATAGAAACAAGGATTCAGATTCTTCACTATTATATGATAGGTCATCTCTTATTTTGCACTCGCCAATGCTGTTAAGAGGAAATAATTGACAAATATTCATCTTTTTTGGAGGTTTGTCAAACAATAAATAAAATTGTGACCGTAAGGCCAAGCAACAAATCTTGAATGTCCAGTGAAGTGCGTAGATCTTTTAGAATTCTCGATAAATTGCTTCATAAGTTATAATTATGGTGGCTAGGAAAAAAGCAAATAGATCAAAAAGAGACGTAATTGATAGATATATATATATCAAAGCTCCTGTCAAAACCGTATTTTAGTCGGCTGTTAAATTGTTACTTGGCAACAAATCCAGTACGAATACACGAGCACTTTCGGATGATGGAGGTCTTATTTCTGATACGTACATGGAATCTTATCTCATCTGTCAGCTGTTTGCAAAGCCGATGACTATTCTCTCTGATGTCCCAAGGTCTACTTTTCCAATATTAATGTAACCACTTTTTGAGGCTCTTACTGATATAAAAACTCAGACTTCAAAATTCCAACAGAGGCTTTCTACTATTGACGTTTAAAAGACATTAGGTCCTGACGGTGTAAGCAGCCAATTACTGAAACTTATTTAACCTGCTATATCTGAATACAGTCTGATTAAAATCAGATCTACATTAGCTCCCCGGTATTTTATTGCCGCGATGTAGGTCTGAGGACAAACCCCCTTATTGATGGGAAAATTTGTGTGTACTGGTGATTTCGAACACACTGGTCACATTAAATTATTGATGGAATTACTCGGGATAACGACGAAAAAACACATATATCAGAGAAGACTGTATGTTATGTTTAAAACAGCAAAGTTTGGGGTTGCGACTTCCAAATATTTGTCCAGTATCTGTACGCTCTACATTTGGCAGGAAACTTCGTAATCAGAATAAAATCTTTATTTTTGCTATTCGTACACAATCTTTCAAGAGATCGATTTTCCTTCAAACAATAAGCAACTGGAATAGACTTGATGATACGATTAAACAGTTTTTGTCATTAGACATATTTTAACTGTTACGCTGCTAAGTTTTCTGAGCATGTGCTTGTACATAAAATGTTTATTAATTTTTATAAAATGCATTGCTATGAAAAATTGCTTTTTTTTTTGGCTGTACTGACTAATAAATTACAGAGTTGGATGTAACAACCTGTGATTTGTTTGAATTGTGTGGCCTTCCCCAGTTTTCGAAGCTTTTATGACAGGCCACCAATTTACACTGGGCCCATATGGTGGGCCTGCAGCTATTTAGCAGATTTCATCATTCACAATGATTACTGATGATGTGCAGGACAATTTCTTTTAGTTATGCCTGTTAATTTAACAGAGTCGAGGCCCTGTGACTATTGTTAATACAATATATCTTATGAAAGACAAAAATTGCTTTTATTATGCAATTTAATTAATAGATAGGACATTGTGTAACTTATACATTGCTTGGTGTTAAACACTGTGTTCATAGTCACTTCTATAACAGATTGTGGTACCGGTACTTCAAAAGTAAGCAGCAAAACAAAGCAAACGTAATCTTCCTAACGTTTGAGAGAATGAATAAACAAAGCCATTGGTGTCATTTAGCAGGCAGTTATATTGGAACAAACACATTTTTTTTTAGAACATATGGGCACTTCATTCTCCTACTAAAAGGCAACCAATTAGTGGCATGTTGGACAGTTCAAAATCAAAACATATATATATGTAGTCATAACCATGAGACGTTCTACTTATGTCAAAGACAGTTTTCAACTTGAATTTTCTACAATTTTACTGTCTTTTAGGTTTTCAATCTTCTCTTTAGATCTATCAGTTATATATAATCACAATAAGTTATAGTCAAAATCTAATCCACAATTTTGTTTACAACTCACACATTTATATATTTTAAGAGTTCTTGATAGCACTATTAAACTATAAAGCTTAAATGTTTCTTCCAGGTCAAAGTTTAAAATAGATGTTATCCTTCTCTGGGTTATATCCTTTGACATACATAATACCAGGACTATTTTGACAGGCTGTATCATAGGCCAGTCTATCCTCTGATGACATCATCAGTTCAGGGGCATCCATTGGCTGTGGTCTACTAAAGAGTCTAGCCATCGCAGGGGTAGATCCATAATATTTTCTGTAGTAAGCCCATTCGTCTTCCCTGAGTCTCCAATCTTTAAATCTCCTGGGGAATTCCTCTGGTGACGTCTCAAGATCTAATCTCTCCAATTCCTCTGTTATCACTTCCATATCAAGCGGTCCCTCTTCCAAGTTGTATGTCAGGATAGCACTGGAACTCCTCATATTTGGAAGGTATTTATTTTTGTACCCATCACTGATTGACTGGAGATATTCGTCTGTTAATACCTTACTGTTCACTTCATATGGTATATTCCTCTTTTTGATACCATCTCTGGACATGCTAACTGGAGCATCCAGATATATGACAACATGTGGTCTTCTCATGTCACATACACTGTTATCACGTATCATGTTATAATACTTTAAACCTTCTGTTGTTAAATATCCAAACTTGGCCATAGTGTCAGCAAATACATGATCACTGAATGGGGACCTCACCACTACCACACCCTGGCCTGTACTGAGCATATGATGGAGAGCTTCAGCATATTTGTACGTTCGGTTAATATAATGAAAGATTTGAAATAGACCCACACGGCTGCCTTTTGCTTTTGGATCTGTGTTAAACCGCTTCAGATCCCAGTGTCTTGCACCTTCAGGTAATTGCTCGTCTAATTCTCTTACATCAAAATCTGAATAGTTCAGGTAAAAGATATCATCAAAACTTGGCTCTGGTGCATACAATAAATCAAACTCTTTGGCTATATCTTGAGCTAAAGTGGCTTTATCGATGCCAATGTTGCCTTCGATTAGAATTACTTTACTGTTGTCGTCCAAACGCTTTGTTGTTTTATCAAATAGCTCATAGAACATGTTGTATTCTCGTGTTTTATAAGGCCATGGTTTGGGTCTCGCCATTGGTTCGCCGTGGGTGGATGTCAAATTGGCAACGGGATTTGAACCTAACACCGCGACCTTCAATCCATTTGTATTTTTACTCGATCGACGCAGCAAACTACGGCCGGCATTTCTACAAATCTGGTCCAGGACCCCCATTCTGGCGATAGATAGAGCTGCCATGGGTAATTTAGTTGGTGGGCTGCAGCAAAATGTCAGAAATATTCAAATAATTCCATAAAATAGCCAGTCCTAACACCGAAAATAAATTCGGCTGCTGCTACCGGATGTAGTACTTCCAGCCAGGCGCAGGCGCATAGTTCATTAAAGGCTGGGAAGGAATGTACTTAACAACCTTTATAGAATCTTACCAGCCTTCCTCGCATTTGATTAAAACTTTCGCCGGTAAATAACCGGCTTGGTCACAAAGAAACCCCATTTTATGTAGTGATATGCACCAAATTGACGCAAATTATGCGGTCGTTG
>JAVFBY010234987.1:0-10738 GCA_034781015.1 Tonicella lineata | reverse complement strand
CCATATTTGGGAAATGATCACTATTAGGCAGAAACAGGATGTCGGCATTGTTGTGCGTCAGTTACTGAAGACTGAATATTGCTTTGCAATCATCCTATTCGTCACAAGACCTGCCTATTCTAAGAACCAGCTGTGGTCAAAATAAGTAGCCTATCCACATTTTTTTAAAACCTTTATCGATATATCGATATATTACCGGCTTGGTCATTGACAAGACCCATTTTATGTTGTGAGTAAATGGCAATAAATTAGCGTAATTTATGCGTTCGTCTTCCGGTGAGTCATATGCAGCTGTGTGAATACACCTTCGGAATACATGCTGATATCGTGCAATAGAACAATGCAATTATTTTATTCTTTAATATAAAATGTTATTGTGCTTAGATTGACATTCTGTGTATTAAATTTTGATAAACTATACACATTCACATATTTTTCCAAGGAGAAGGATTTTCCGTAAAAGGGTGTGTAGGAATCTTCATTGTTTCTTGTAAAAAAAATGATCGAAATAGTGGTTATTTACACCAAGTTCTAGTGTGCGTTGAAAAGGTAGATGGTACTTTAACAGATGGGATAACTCTGTTTAGCATTGGATACTAAACACGTGTTTAGTGATTCATAACTAAATCCCAATTAAACACAAAAACTTTGAAATAATAAATATTAAACATAGATGTTTAATTATTATCGCCTCAGTATTTTTCACTTCAACACTTAGATGTTTAAAAGCTGAACCTGTTTAAAATATTAACAGCAGAGAGTTGAATAATTGATGCATAATGGCGTTTAACTCTCAAACACAGTGTGAGGGTCGCTTTCCAGCGCGTTAGATGGCATAGGGGTGACATCTATGTTGAGAATGGTTTGCTGCCAATACGGCCTACTTGTGTAATATTGGCTCAGGTGGGTAAAATATGACATAGTTGATATCAATAACAGCGATTTGTCTACTTTATATGCGAACTTGAGTTAAAGTCGTGACAGGTATGTGGTAAAAAATAATTGATGTATATGACAAAATATTTTTCTTCGTCGCAAAATACCATACGTTTTCAAGAAAAACATCAAATATAGCGTTACACAGATTGTAAACATATCAAATTGTCTGCAAAATGCCAACATTTTCTTTTTTCATATTCATTTGTATTGGTTTATATAGGAGAACCTTTTCCGTCCACTGCAATAAAGTGGAATAAGCGGGAAAAAAAAACTGTATCCCAACTCATGCAGGCGTTAACGCTAAATAAGTTTCCTCATCCGAAGAACAGATTCAAATCAGTTGCAGAGTTACACATGGCTTTGAAATGAAATTAAAACTACAGCTTTTATACATTTTTTTTTTCTTTCAATTTTTTTATTTTACTCCTTGAAATATCATATGGAGGTAGACTGGCATTGAATATCAACCACCTTGGCTTCATTAATATTCATTAAAAGGGAAAGAATGTCGAACAGGTTGACTTAAATATCAACCCCAACAGGGCTTAAACTATTAACACGAAAAACTGGAAATGAAAAAATAGGCTTCATGGTTACGAATTAAAAAAAACAAGGGTAAAAAATTTGATAAAGACTGTTGAATAAGGATTGAAAGCCGGGCGATATGAACAGATTTTTTTTACTGATGACGTCATGGTGGGCATTGGATAGTTGGATTGGATTGGCTAGGATAGTGATATAAGCAACGGTGATTGGTCATTTGATACTCCCACAGTGATGTCATCGGCAAAAAATTGCCTGAGGCTGTGTAACTTCAAACGGTTATATATCAATGGCCGGTTTTTGTTATATTTTCAAAGCTATTTTTTAAACAGCATGAATGGGCTTTTTTACTTGTAAAAAGCAATGTTACAGTCTTGGGTTGATCTTTACCAATAATGAATTTTTGAAAATGCAACAAAAACAATAAAAACAAAATCGAGGGGGACTGACTGCATGTGGCGCCACGGATCATCCTTATACTTATAATGTGAATGATGCCTATAGGTGGTTGTATTTAATTACATATTTGGAGGTCAAGGCAAAAGTAACGGGAGGTGGGTGTGGAGGTTGTTTTGATGACTCAAATATATTAACCTACAACAGATATGCAACTATTTTATACAATCCGGCAATTGGTCATATCCGAGGCAGTAACCAATAAGAATCAGTTGTCAACAAGGTAAACAGGTCCACTAAGACTTGATGAATAGAGCTGTACTTTATGACTTTGGCTATGTCAAAGCTGTTGATCGATGAATCGCTTTAGCCTGTTTGTTTTTACCGGCATGGTTGTAAGACCATTTTCAATACGTGCACCAGCACACGGCTGTTGGTTTCCCAGTGGAAAGGAAAACATTAGAAACAGTGGAATCCTAACGGACCATTGACATGTTTCCAAGAACGCACGGTTACACAATAATACAGGCTTTATCGTTTTCAAACTCCACAGACTTACGCATCAGCGGTGTTTTCTTTACTCTATTGTATATGGCCGTAGCCTATATGGAAACCACCGGGTGAGAGGACAAATGCTATGGGTAGGACCATTCTAAAATACATAAGCAAACCAGTTTCACTTTCGTGGAGTCTTTCACTTTATTGTATTGACTTACCAATGCCTGGCGCCAGAGTGCGCTCCTTTTAATGCAATATGATCCAAGCGGACGCTGAGTCTATTGAACACGCCTCAGATGATGGTTATAAAGCAACGGTACTCGTCCCAATATGCCTACATGACAACCACATCAACAAAAATAGTAAAAAAAAACATAATGCAAAAAACCGTTAACCTTGAATCAGTTTCTAACTCAATTTAATTTGCAGGACCAGTCAATTTCTGGGTTTTCCGAAGAACCAAAGAAAACACTGGGCGAAAAACACCCGAACTTCCGAAGTCGGCTATACGTATATATACTTGGTGCTTCTTATAGCCCAGAACGTTCCCGACAACCATCACCCACGGATTACGAAAAGTTTTTCTATCTCAAGTTGTGGCGAACAAACAAATAAATAAATAAAGCGGCAATACAGCCAGCCTATTGATTTCAATCCCCAACCAATTGAGCATTAACATAATTTCAAAGGAGTATTTTGAATAATTTACAAACAGTGCTGTGTCGTATAGCAACAACATTCGACAAAGTATTAATGTAAATCGACTCCTATCAACAAAGACCGATTATTTGAACCGACACCATTGACTTTCCCAAAGGGATGGTCTCAACAATAAATAAATGGCCGGTTTTAATTCGCCAACGCACTACTCATTCTCAGCCTCTTTTTCATAAAAGCAAAGTAGATCGGTTTGCGAAATGTTATATACGTAAATCATTATTTATTCTACCGGAAAGAAAAGACGGGTTATAAATGAATGATGACTCGCAGATAATGCGCGGGGCGCTAACCTTTACGACACGAACAATAGTATGCATCAGGCAGATGGAGAGATGGGTAATTGTCATAGATCTATATCTACAAAGAGCAAGGCTTTTCAATTATGTATATAAATATATAATTTATATATAGTATAAATGTAGAGACAGAGCTTGATCCAGGGTCGGGGGAAAGGAACTGTGGCAGTAAAACAGAGGAAATTTAAGTGCGAGTCGGGGGAATTGGGGGATTTTTTTTCCCATTGGAGGATTTGTTATTGACAGATGCTTTCTAATTAACTGAAGGAGCAAGTTTGGAATCCAGCAAAAATATTCAAATTTGTCAGGGTTTAAGGGGAATATTTTTTAACATATTTAGGGGAATAGGGCCTGTCAGTATATGGGTCCCTTTATGGGCCCCTGGAACATAGGCAGATTAAGCCCTAAGAGACACATTTGGCATGCCACCGCCGGGGGTAGAACACGAACAAATTGTTGACGGGCAAAAAACGATGGAACAACGAAGGTTCATGGGAGAATGCGCGGAACTTTCGGCCAAGGAATTACCACAAACCTATCTCTACATACAGACTATAAGCATTCACACTGGCACGCTAAAACTATAGCACCCACGATTTTGTTCAATGTTTGCATTATTACGAAATTATTTAATTTATATGATATACTTATTTGAGCGGAAAGTAGGAGTTTGTGCTTAAATAAAGAAGTTGTAATCCAGAATTTCTTGCGTTAGTAGCCTGGGGGCCTACATACATTCTAAGTAGCCCTATAAATATTTAGACCTACTATTGGCACCAAACACGACATAGACAATTTTATGTTGTTATTTTCTTGTGGCAGTAGCCTATCAACTGCTGATTTTCAATCGTAAAATATTTATTTGCTTGTTCTGTTACACTTACACACTACTTATATGATTACTACGACGTAAGTATCGACAACGGAAGGCATCGTGTGCATTGTGCGCCATGCACCAAGCCCTGTCGCATTCACTCCTGTAAAAACACGCCACCATATATATAACCACAGTTTTCGGTTTCAGTTTTTGATTTATGATTTCACAGCTCAATGCTATTTAATATAGTTTGGATATACGAATGTTGGATGTGGGTCACAATAGATGGGTTGTGTACGGTAGGTCTTCATAATTACATGGTCTTTGTTCTTGCTTTTTAAAAGTTCTAAAGTTTTTTTAACATATATTCCCTGGGACTAACTGACAGGCTACCAACAAGTGGGTGATGTAGGAAAGAACACAACACAAGGAAACAGAAACTCCTATTTATAAAGTCTAAAGTTTGACTCAACCCAGAAGACAAATCCAAAATATTCCGTATACAAAGACAATTTGTGTTGAATGCCTCTAGCCTTGAGACGCGCAGGAAATGATTTGGCATTATCCAAGGACACCAACTGCGCTTGCATCTTCCAAAACTCGCCATGTACTTTCTTGACGGATTGAACAACACACGTGATCCCTACGGAAACCATTCTGTTCTTACCAGACTTGTCTTCTATCAGATTTTCAAGAACAAGTCCTGAAACAATAAACGGTCTTTCTGCACAAATCTGATAGGAATTATTTAGATCGCGTATCCTTAGCATCTTCTCGACACAATGCGAGGTTCGATGGAAAAGTGTATTCCACGCCTTACCTGGGTTGCCGTGCAATGTGTATATTCTGTGATATTAGGAAGAGTTCTCTCTGAAAAGGTTTGGGGCTTTGTCGTTTTAGCCATTTCACTTCGACCTCAGTCTGATAGCCGAAATGACATATCTGTTGCCAGACTGATGACATAATTTTATGGAATCTTCCGAAGTGCATTATTAAAATTGACTGACGTCTTACTCATTTGCAAGTCCAGTCAATTTCGGGCGGTTCAAAAATAATCAATCAAATAAATCGTTAACATTGTCGAATTTCTTACACAATTTTATTTCAATATAGGGAGATATATTGACTGAAAAATGTAATCTTTCTTGTTCGATGCAGTCGAAACGGGGTATACCGTTATAAAGCTGAGATAATTTGTGTGGTGACAACAGAAGTGCATCGGGAATAGGCCTATAGTTACTTCGATGCTTTATACGTCGTTTATGTTCTTATAAAAGTTGATCGTACGGTAAGAAAACAACGCAAAAAGGAGAACGGTGATAATATAAAGTATTTATAATGAATTTGTGCAAATTGCAGTTGTCTCCCTTCAGCGTGGATGGTGTGTATGTACGAGTCGCTGCATAGCACACAAGCCAGCTTAGAGACAACTTCTCTGTTCAGAATGAAAGGAAATGCTATGTTAAACACAGCCTGTAATTATAAGTCAGGTCCGGTCTCCATATCAGACGGATCTCTGTGTAATCATTAATCTATATGTCTTGGACTACCCTCTTGGGACACTATAATAACGGTATATAGATCTACAATACATATAGAGACAACGGTGAACAACTGTAGGCCTAGTACCGGCATTTGGTCCTAACTATGGCAGGTTCTATACACCTAGGCCTATAAAGGTCTATATATATATATATTTTATGTATGTCAATCTAATTTGATTTTTGGGAGCTTTTTTTCAACGCCTCTTCATTACTTCTCGTTTACTCTGGCCAAATAAAACACAAGCCAAGGTATCACGTGATAACTAAGTCTAGAGGTAGACACGATTTGCAGTCTACTACTTCTAGATAAGCTCTTCTGTCCACTCGATTTGTACGATTCTCTACTCAGTAGATCTACTGGCTCTTCTGCGACCGGCGCGAAAGAGACAGCAGAAAACATGGCCGCCGTAAAACATTTGTTTAGGAAGTGCATCCGGCACAATTTTTTTTTATTTGATTCATTTAAAACATTTAGTGCCCCTATAAAAACAAATAAGGACAATAGATTACGATTCAAATAAAATAAAGCGATTTCATCTTATTTAAATAAATTGTATTTGATATTTTACTTCAGTTAGAGAGTATTATACTCTTCTGCCCACTCGATTTGTCGGCTCAGAAGACTCTACCAGAGTAAGTTATTCTTATTCTAGTAGATGCAAATCAGTGTCGGCCTTATGAAGGACAATGGTTTGAGACAGTAAACACCCGAAATTTTTAATAAAGAGTTTCGAATTCCGTAAACAGATTTGTATGACAATGTGCCTGTAATTCCACCAAATACTAACAAACAAACAACCACACATAACCGCATGTCACACCAATGGATTTAGGAAACCACCGTTGAGATTTGACAAAATGTTGACATCACTGGCAACAAACAAAAAGGAGACAACTCGCAAGCAGACAAGACCAGACGGCGTAGTTGCTTACAAAGACTCCACGCAAAGCAATATATATAATAATTGCCACTGAGATTTTAACATATTGAATTCGTCCTTCCAAGAGGTATATATTTTAACAGTGATCGATAGTACTAAATATTCTTCGAATATACCAGTATCTCGCTTTAGTGACATTTTCGTTGGGAACGGTATGCACTGAAAGTTAGACGTATGGGTCCTAATTGATGTATGGATCTAATTGGTCCGTATGGGCCCTAGAGCTTAATCTGCCTATGTTCCAGGGCCTCATAATGGGACCCATTCCCCAACTGTCAGGCCCCATTCCCCATATAAATAGGCCCCATTCCCCTAAAGATGTTAAAAATATTCCCTTAAAACCATTACAAATTTTAATAAAAAAATGAATATGCATAAATTTAACATTTAGAAGGAACAACATTCTGACGTCCAGCTTGATTGCAAACTTGCTCCTCCAGTAAATTAGGTGCGGAATTAATATGCATCCGCCAATAACAAATCCGACAATGGGACCAAAATTCCCCAATCCCCCCCCCCCCCCCCGGCTCGCTCTTAAATTTCCCCTATCTTACTGCCACAGGCCCATTCCCCCAAATCCTAGATCAAGCTCTGTAATAAAATTAAGAGAAGATGTCAATCATATAGGTATATGTATTAATATATGTAGTTAAAAAGACTATTCATGACTCATATTTATCCACTCGCAGTTTCATAGAAACAGTCCAGTATATTCCCTTTAATTAAATGTATATTGATTTTTAATAATGTAGTCGGTAGTCTTACTAGTAGAACACACCTTGGGCATTAAACTAATTTAGCACAAATGGCCCTTCCTTCGCGTGGATATAGCGAGAAAAAAAGGTAGACAATCTATAACGACACTGTGACACAATTTAAATTGAAATTAAAATCAGCATTAACGAGCTTTTTGTAAAAAAAAAAAAAAAAAGCGGAGCCTGTATTATTGGTGTAGAAAATTATTGGTAATACATAGTCATATAAAGTCGAAATTACTAGATGTGTAATCTGTAATGGGGATCTTAATTATTAACGCATACAGCGAAAGAGAATATTAACAATATGGTAAAGTCAAATATATGACTCAGATAAGGATTGAACCCGGATCTCACTATTGAACTATGACAATAGTGGCCATCGTATCGGTCAAAACAGAAATGAGAAATTCGAGACAAACACACATAAAGGTTTGTGAATTAAGAGATTATTTTTTTTAGGCAAATGTGTAAGGCAATGGTAAATAAAATAATTTTGCATAAAAAATCAGCTGCTAGGGTAAGTAGGGTTTTATTCAGTTGAGTCACAACGAAACTCAATCGTGACGTGCACAGAGTCAATACAACAATGGTTAAAAGTAAATACAATTCTCAAAAAACAAATTAACTTACAGGCCTACTTAAAAAAAAACAAAGACAGACGAAAGTATTTGACACAAGATTGCTGTGAAGGCGGTGGGACAAAATGTTTTTGTTTTTTCTCACAAAAAGAACAAAAGATGCTTAGTTTGACTAATCAAAACACCACAAATCTTGGAAATCCTCTTACATGTACGTCATTAATAGAAATCGCACCATGAGAAAAACCCTTTGGTGAAACTAAAGACTAAACTTTACTAATATGTGATCGTTAGAGGGCGTGACCCGCAACTCCCAAAAATTATTCGGAACCAAGCAAGGTTGAATAATTATTATTACAAGCTATGGTGGAAGAAAAGTATTTACAATTACTCAGCCAAACGTTTACACAATTAACTAAACTATATGATTTACCTATTAGGCCTAACTAATTCCAAATTTATTAAATTCTGTGCAACACAATTGACGAATGGTACATTTTTGTCAAAGTTATTTACTACTACCCAACTAACTGTATTTGCTTTTGCTTCCAATCGTATAGAGTGACCGTGCAACACGAATTGTCCGCAATAGCTGATCATTCGGGTAACTGTAGTTATTAAATGTAAACATACTTAGTAAAATAAGCATATGCATGTTTATCGTTCACAGTAAAGTATCTATGTTTAGTATGTAGTTTGATATGTTTGAACCTCCCTGAACCACTCAAGAAAAACAATCAGCCTTAATAAATACACATTTAGTTAAAATATTGATAAAGTGTTTTCAACATGACAATGGTTATATAATTATTTAGGCTATACCGGTATGTACAATGGGTAAAACATTTCACCAAATCGAATGTTCTCGGATAAATACACACAGGTATGATAGCAATGGAAGGATTTAATTCCAAAATGCAATAGAAAACATAGCTCAGGAGATGTAAATAAGTTTTTACCAATGATTTATTTTCTGGTGATAAGAATGGTGCTGGAGTGATTTATGACAATACAGTAGCAATTATTCAGTTTCATTAACCATACATTGGAATAAATGGTAGCCCCGCACATTGTTATATATCACACATCGCCCTATAGATGGCACCAACTAGCACGTATTAGTGGAATTTTTCTGCGTAGTATTGTAGTACCGGCAACGGCACGACCGGCAAATGAATTCAACCCTTTGTGATCGATAGAGATTAATCAAGTCGTGTGTGCCTGTATAAGGAAGGCTGCGGAATCGATGTTTACCACCATGTCCAACAGAAAGATTACGCCTTAAAATGTGACTGAACAATAAATGTTACTCACCAGAAGAACAAATCGGTGTGGTAAAAGCTCCGTTTCTGGAAAAGGGCTGTGTTGGGCTGGTCTTGAACCTAAGCTTAGACCAATTTGTTCTCCACTAGGCCGCAAAGGCCCGAGTTGTGATGTTGTGGAGACTGCTCTCACACACTGTTCAGGCTTTGTGAGACTGGGAGAAGCAGACGTACAAAATCTACATGACGTCACCACACGAATCAGGCCATCCAATCAGCTTTGAGCATTACGAAGCACGTGAACTAAATTGTTTGGTCGAGGCGCTCTGTGCCTGCTGCAGCATTGTTAATGGCTTATTGGAAATTAAGAGCCGTAGAACGCTTTGGTAGCTAAGGTCCCCAGTGGATGGAGGAGAATGCTGGTGCATAGACGATATTTACTAGCGATTCCAATGTTTAGTTATCGACCAGTCTCAAGCTCAACACCGATGCCATGTCGACCTGATAACTATAGGACTTCGTAGTGTGTAATTTTCTCAGATTCTACTACGTCTAACATACTGTTGGGATCTGCTTGGAACAAAGCCTGGCAATAGACAGAGTGATTTCAAAGCCATATATGCCATTTAATCTAGCAAATACCTTGTCCTAATTCGCAGTTCTTTTTTCACCGTGTATCTGATGTCGTTGCGAAAAGATTTGCTTTGGTTTCACATGCATTTGTTCCACATCTCAGCTTGCACTGTCCTTCTGTCATGCATTTTTTGGGTCAAATCTTCCCCATAAAAACAGTGTGCACATTTCAATATTATATGAAATCTGTCGTATAATTTAGATTCGTTTATTCTAGATGCATGGATTCGAGTTGATTTAGTGTGCATCCATTTTCCGTCTTTCTACATTTATAAAATATATACTGTATGTCTAAAGACAAGTCACACTGACACAGGAATATCGATGGCTTTAAAATTCATCATGTCCTAGAAAAACTCTCAGACCGGACTAGGCCTAAGTTGTTGTGTGTGATATGTAAACATCTCGAGAAGACAGCCAGTTAATACTTATATGCAGACATTAACAATATAAATATAGAACTGGTGCCGATTCCACAAGTGAGATTTATACTTTAGTCAAAATCTTTTAATCAATCTAAAAAACCTACTTGCGATTTTTTACATTTAATATTTGGGATTTAATTTTATATTGTCACTAGGTATAAGTTCTTATTATTGGTTGACATTTTGCACATAGATTTCAAGAAAATTGAATTTAGTATTTTGACGGAAATTAATTTGTGGAATCGCTCCCCGATCATGCATCATCGCCTGTAATATAGCATTAAAGGATTAAGCATTTGCACTAGATGAAACTATAATTAAGTGAGGTAGGCATATTGACGAATAGCGCGTGCATGTATCGTGCCTATACACTGTTAGAAGAACTTGG
>JAVFBY010234876.1:0-10740 GCA_034781015.1 Tonicella lineata | reverse complement strand
GCGCATCAAATCCAATTTTCTAATAATGCACGCTTTTCCGCCATTGTTCTCTAGGGCTCTCGTTATGAAATCAACCAAAGAGCCCATTTTCTAGGGCTAGGCGTATACGAGCTTCAGGGCGATCATAAAATCCCGTACACCCTTAGAAAACGTCTATAACGAATGTATTATCCTTCAACCCTTTCAGTGTGTGAAATTTACTTTCAAAGCTTGAAAAATGAAACTGTACGTATTTTGTATGACTGAACTGCAGAACGAAGTTCTTTTCTCGCAAACCTTGCTTCCGATTGCATAAACTTCAGCTTTTCATCATAAATATAACGCATTACACGTTCTCAGCTCAGAAATACCCACTTGGGCTTTTCAAAAGTTGCAAGAAAAGGTTTACAGCTTAAGAATTGTGTTTTAGTGCGAATAAAGATCCGTTCTGAGTAAATTGAATGCAGTGAACAGCAGCGCCGCCTTTCGTCAAGACCGAGTAACATCGACGCGCGACTACAGACTGTATTTGATTGTCAATGAAGACACACAAAACGGCAATCATTGTTTTCGACCGTTTTATGCCCACAAAATAGCTATTGTGAATTCATTAATATTTAAATAACAATCAATTTCGTCCGTTTATCAAATTTTACTATAAGATTAAATGAGTTTAGCAAAGTATGGAGGCGGCCCTGTTTGATTTGTTTTTATTACGCCAGAGACGTTCCAATATCCAGGGGAATACGGGGTTTTACCACCCCGCAAATTGACCAATCAAAAGCACAGGAATTGGCTTGATGGATAATAATGATTTATAGAACTACTTTTAAAAAACCCATCCTGTAGGCGGTTTACAATAATCATTTTGAATGACCTAGCTTGACGAAAGGTTCAAGGTAGCGGTCACTTCCAGGAATTCATTATGATGTTTGCGAAGACGATGCCAGTAGTTTGCATAAGTCATGACAGGGCATGTTGTCTGGCTGCGGAATAATTGAACGAGTGTAAAGTTACCTTAGGTTTTGTTAGAACTATCAATTCTCGCCTGGTATTTCCAATCAATTATTAATGTGAGATTCTGATGCCTCTTTTTGAAAGACCCATTAAGTTATTTGTAACAGTTGGCGGCCATTATGCTGAACGGTGATTCTGCATACGAGAGAGGTTTTATGATAAAATAATTACCAAGGCACATTGTGCAGGCTTTCGCGCAGTGTGGCTTTGGACCGATTGGGCTTTTTGTTGTTTTTTGTGGTTTTTTTTTTTACAAAAAGGCGATTCCACCGACCTTTTAAGTTTGGATTAGCGTAGGCTGTAGGCCTATAGATGTATCTCTTTTTTTTAGAAAATGTGTAAGCAATACCTAAACGGTTCATTTGTAATATTCTTACCATGTCACTGTGAAGTAATGTGGCAGTGCAAATACGTTATATAATGGGATACTACAAATATTCATAAATACCGTGTTATTCCGCTTTTAAAAGTCAGTTTTTAGTTCGTGAAATCGACACTGGGTCCTTAAATGTCATTCATAACTTTCGATGTACATTTCATACATTTTCGCACCTTCGACTTCAGATTTTGCTGCCCAAAGCTATCTTGTTTCCGTCGTTGTTTTTCTTTCAATTTTTCATCTTCCCAAATTTTCCGCGAGACGATGTGAATGGCATTGCCAAGTTGCACCTTTTCCCTCCATTTAAGAGTGAAGTTTTAAAAATGATCGACAAGCCCAGCTGAAGGTTAATTGTAAATGTGAAATGCCTATTATAATAACTTGTTTACGCTTTGAAATATAACAAACTAGTATATACTATTATTAAATCGTTGTTGTTGTTATTTGTTTTTTCAGTGATAATGTTGCTCGATATATTCTGTACTCCTAGTTTATTTATGTGAGAAATAGAAAAAAAAAGATAACCTTGATCGCGTTTAATAAAATTGAAAGGATCTTGCATTATTATTTATTGCTGAATCTGAGTTATCTTCTTTTTTATATTAAAGTTTATTTCCACAATTTACAATATATAGAAACATCTGTGGACAGAATTAAATCGGCGTGAAAAATATGGCATGTTTGCCTCCACCATGCAGACTGTCTCTCAATTGGAACTCTACATAACAGGTCATTGGCGTTTAGACAAAGTCGTCTAGATTCGTGAGCAGCATGAATAGGTCGAGGGGCTGTTTGGCTTTTAAATTCCCAACACGATCCCACAGAATAAGGACTAGGGATGGTCTATGATGAAGTCGCATGTATAATTCAGCAGTCTCTCCTTGTTCTGTTAACAGCTAACAATGAAAACAAACGATTCGTTAAGCGACTGTCAGTCAATAATTGAAACTGATCCGTCATAAGTAGTGTCGAGGAGAGGAACTCAAAACTGGCTTCTTAGCGCTCTGTCAGAAATTGACTTCATTAAAAATGACACGGTCGCCCAAAAATAAGGTTGTATGAACCAATTCTGATTGCCTCCATTCAATAATGTATTGAAGTTCTTTTCTCTGCTAAAAAAGTATCGCTGAAAAAATATATTCAATGAATGCACAACCTTTACGAGATTGGATAAACGTAAACACGCCGTCATTTAAATATTCCGGCCGAATGTCCGCTGGTGCTCGTTTTAATTCATTAGCCTTTTTATGTTATTTACAAATGTGTATTAATGCAGAGAAAGAAAATGTGAAATGCCTCCACCGGACATTGAACCGGCTGAGCTACTGCCCAGACACTATAAGCCTATCTATTTCCATTACCTCATTATATATGTCGCTTTTTTAACTTGTGAGATACATCCCAGATTACGGCCAGGGATTTGAATTTAGTGTATATAAAAGATGACAAAAAAAAGAATAGTTTGTCTTCTCTGCTATCTATAACCCGGTTAGTGAACATCTAAGAGTGGCTACTATCAAGTGTTGGAACCAAATAGTTCTCCGAATGAAATTTACTTAGTAATAACCCATAACAGTTTACCTGATGGGGGCATATGCCTACGTCATTAGGCTCTGTTCTAATGCATTATAACGCATGTTCCTCGCCTATCATTTAAAACAATACCCAAAATACCAAAGAAAGCACTAAATACACAAATACCCACAAAATACTTATGAGTGGAGTCCCTGTGGTCACTACCAGAGTTGTAGTTTTTTGCTTTCCGCTTTTAGACTCTGTAAATCCCGCGAGATTTTAAGATTCAATAATAATTCGCCCGCAAATTTCATACCAAACGGGACTACTTTCCCAGCCGTTGGCGACGGCAGGGAGACATGAACGACAACTCTTGTAGATATTGACAGATGGCGTCACTGTCGAGACCACGTGTTTGTTTCTGAAAGAAGATTCAATTTTAGTTGAAACAGTTGAAACCAGTGTTAAATGCAACATAACACAGCTTTTTCAACTGGAAATCTGCCATCGTTTTTTTACAGTGCAGGCTAGATAATTAAACTTGTCTACTTTAGCCTGCATGGAAAGCCTTGTAGACAAGGATAACGGTCTATCAAATCAACTGCAGTAAACTCGCCGTTCGAAGGCGCTAATGTAACGCCATCGCTAGATTTTTTTTGATGGCTTCATTCACTTACTTGAAAACTATAAACAACAAACACGACTAGTTTACGGGTTCAATTCCATAACCGATTTTTTTAAAACGCCTTATATACCCAGGCGCCTTGTTGAATTTGTCCTCATTCAAAAAGGCGCCTGGGCATATAAGTCGTTTTAAAAAATCGGTTATGGATTTGAACCCGTAAAACTAGTTGGGTATGTAGTTTTTCGGAAATTGAGATCTATTTTTCTTTCAAACAACTAACCGTTCACACGTGGGAATTATATTTTTATTTTCTTCATACTTCCAGGAACATGCATGGAAGTTTTCACCAGCGTTGTGTTGGCGGAAATAACGAAAAAACACAAAACAAAATAATTTGTTGAAATTGACACCTCATGTTTGAAGTGCGCTATACAAATGGTATCGATTATTGAAAAATAATCGGACATAGTCAGTACCATTGTCGAAGACACGAATTTTGTTAACATCTCAATCGCGCGTATTTCTGATTGCTGTAAATCGACTGAAAAGAAATACGCATGCTACCATCTCACATCCGTTGAAATCTGCTGAGCTACTCAATTCATTTATTCACTTCAAAGACCACTCAGGGTGGCACGAGAGGATACATGATATATGGCGGAATGATAACAATATTCAAATTTAACAGCTTGTAACAATATATGCTAATATGAAATATATCTTGATGACAATATTTACGTATATCCAATTGTTGACGTAGTATAAACGGTATGCTTCCCAGTGTCATACACATTTATAAAATGTTTCAATCAAATATATAAATTAAGTTTCACGCAGCAGTTAACTTATAAATCAAACCAGATTTTTTAAAAAAAATTAAGTCATTTTAAATCCTTAAGTATAAAATGGTAAATGTATACTAATATCTGTTACGCTTGCCAGTGAAATGTTAGCTCTTATATAATTGTATAATCTATTAATTTTTAAAATTAGGTCTGCTTTAAACATTTCTAAATTGTTTTAAACATTATATAGTATTTTCGACATTTTTAGTAACTGCTTTAAGAATAGCACAGTTAATTTTAGAATAAAAATTTGTCTCCATTAAATCAGATTATAACATATCCCATTTCCTTTTTTTACTATCCTAGTCATTTTGATGGCACTAAGCCTATATACTATGCTACAAATATCTTGTAAACATAAAGAACAGTTTTAAGTTAACCAGTCATCCAAATTAACAATTGTTTCTTTTCAGTATCTTTACAAAGAAAAAGGTGAGACTTATCATAGATTATACACTTTTCTAAGTGAATAATCAATTTCTTAGTTTCTCTGTTATCGTTTATAGTTACATAAGTACTTATAGTGCCACTTTCACACAATGTATGTAAGATGATGGTTTCAAGATGATCTACAACAAAATATCATTTCATTACATGCGCATGCGCGTGTAAGTTGTGCTACTAGTACTAAGCCAGTTAAACCCTGAAGTTTTTTGGCAATATTCAGAATAATGCATCCTAACAGATTTATGTTTTTTGCTCGAGAATTCGACAAACTAATCTACTGGAACACTGTCAGCAGTCACTCACATTGGATACATGACTTCTGTAAACTAGTAGAAATATTGAGCCAACAAAATTAATCGGATTCATTTTTTGCCTGCAATAATTTTTGTTATGCGAAATTTTGTAAAAGTGGATCTTAGTCTGATTCCACAAAATATGCTATTGTTATTCTTAAATCTATATTTTTACTTCTGTTGATCAGATTATTTTAACGTCATTTATTTATTAACTTTCATAATCGAAGTGGACAATAAGACCATTATTTCAAGCTTTCTAAACTTTGCCAAAGTCAGTAACCTATGTAGGACCCTGGATAATCCGTAAACTATAACGATAATCGTGTGCAACATGTTTGAAAACTATACATATAAAATCCTTGCTTTTATTATCATCGTCTTAATTTTTAGCCGGGGAAAAAAGACTTCGATGCCAAACAAACAAAAGGCAAAGTTCCATTACTTGATCAGAATGCAGACAAAGATAAGGTAACGTAACTTTGCTTCTTGTTATTTACATACGAATATCCTTCTTAAATAAAAAAAAATATATGACTATTAAACTAAAAAATAATTATGCCTACTAAGTTTATGAATGGTATTTCTATTTCCATCTGGGGGTGGATCCAGATCCAGATGCCCTGTGTGCACACCAGAAACGCGATTTGATGACATGTTCTGATTTGTGTATGTCGGACTATGTTCTCTCCTGTCTTTGTTGATGCCCGTGACGTCAAAAATGGTTTCTTCCACCCATATTTAATACTTGCACACGGTCATAGTTGTGCAAAAGCACTGAGTATGGCATTAAAGACAAATCAATCAATCCATTTATATATAGCCACTTTAACGGACATTAAAATATACAAGATTGCAATAAACTTTACAAAACTTTGGATTAAAAGTAAATGTCCGATATTTTCATTCAATACGGACATGTCTTTATTTACTTTTCAGAGAACTAAAGAACAGACCGCAAAGCTAAACAAAAAGGTAACTTGGTCAGATTTAAAAACGAACAATATTTCTTTTTTGACCTTTTGCTTTAGTTATTTTATGCATGCTTTTGTATATATAAACAAAGCATCAATTGGACTTATATTCTGCAATCATAGTAAACAGACATTTAAAACGCCTGTGATTGTTTTGTCTTTTCCTCGTCCTCGCTAGACATTGTTGAAAAAAGTAAGTCTTTAGAGTACGAGTTTCCGTATATATTCGTACCTTTGTACTTCAAACACTGGTTTGTTCCATACTACAATCAGATTTCATAATTATATTAATACATGTGAAATATCAGAATTTTCTGTTTCTCATAATAAAGATATTTGACTGCTATATTAAAACACTATTTGTAAGAACATTTTGTTAACGCACATCAGATTTTTTTCTTTTTCTTTTTTTTCAAATTAATTTCACCCTAACTTAGTAGGCCGTGGAAGTTATGTATTTTTCACAAAAATCTGACAGACTTTAATTTACTCAACGACGATGTATCAATAAGCTGTAAACTAACTATCTGAGTTACACAATGTGGACAGAGACATTAGCCCCTCCCCTTTCCCGATTTAAAAGTCGTTATAAAAAAACATGGGTCAACGCAAATCAAATTTTAAAAAATGCAGACGTCTGTGGCCCGCCTTTTTTGAGCTGAATTCTAATTATTTTAGGATTTCTGTGGACTCGTACAAGGTTGGTAATACTTGAATAATTTTTCATTAGAACTATATATTGTTTAGTTTCATTAACAGTTCGTGGGAATCGATCGGAATTTATTGATAAAAAGCTTTTCTGGGTGATCTTGCCTATTTAACATGAAACAGACAAATCTGCATTTTGTTAAATGTTAAGAATTGGCTTCATTTATTAAGTGTAGGCCTACATTTGGATAACAATATGCTGATATTATTTTCATTTAACTGTTTTTAGATGTTGTCACAAGCAAAAAAGGAAGGACGGGATTCGGATTACGTTGCTAAGGTGAACAAAATCTTTGGTGAGGATTGGAAACAGTTTCCTACTTACGGGCCGGGTACTTTTCCAAATACTGATAACACTGATGGACGAAACAACAACAACGTGGAGAGACAGCCGTTCTTGTCAGAAGATACCGAGTCCAGTTCATCAGATGATTTGTACAACATTTGGTCAAGTCCGGCTTATTCTATCAAGGGGGTAAACCGCTCCTTCAATAATCGTCAAGCCTCCTCCAGTCATCCAAGTGAAAGTGATGTTTCGCTTCTCCATAGCGAGTCGTCTCCCTTACCTTGCACTTCTTTTTCGGAAAGATCGTTACCAAATTTTGTGGCACTCGAAAATGAAAAAATTGAACATTCCAGAATACATTCAAAAACAATTGAAGACAGTTTGTCTCCAACCAGTGATACAGATTTAACCGATATGCCAGGATTCAGCAGACCACACAGACACAAGATACCTCTTCCGCATCTAAAAACCAGATCTCTGGCGCAAAGATTAGATTTGAAAAATAAATCAGTGAAGAAATTCCCTGCGGAGAAGGTGTCCCGCATCCTTGTGACACCATCGTATTTCTCGCCTGCGTCTTCTGGCGATGAAACCGGTAGTGCTAAAGAAGTTTTTCTCAGAGAAATAAACTCTGGTTTGCTGTTGACGTCAAGTTCAATTAATCCTGTTACAAGTGATAATCCAGGTGCAGATTCTGCAGACGGACAACTATGTCAGAATGGTATTGGACACGATTTTATAAAGAGGCCTTATAATTTCTCCGGCGTTAACAGACTATCGGTACCGCAAACTAGTGTAACAGGAGCTAGAGTTGTACCACCATGTCAGATACAGGATAAAACCTGCCTCTCTAGCGAGCATTGCTTGAAATACAGTTTAAATGCTAACTCTTCTTATCCGAGGAGATATTCTCCGAAAAACGAAACGGCCATTTCGAATAAAATCGACCTTAGTTTTCCTGAGACAACATTTTCTCGCGATAATAAACCAGTAATAGATTATATTCCCAATGTCCTAAGGTCCTGTCAAAAGAAAGGGCATATTGATCCACCCTGTGAGACCAATGTGCTACCCGATTCCACTGCTGTTATTACAGATACCCCTTACCGTATAGTCGACAGACAACTTTCCTCAGACAAAAGAGATTCCAGGCAAACTCAACAAAAATATGACGCGAGCCATTGTGTTTCACCTTTTTCGGGCGACACTCATCAAGTCTCATATCAGTTAAAAACTAATGCAGATGCATGGACTGTGTCACATGCTAGTGGAGTAGAAACTGAACCAAATTCGTCTCAATCAACCGGCAAATATGTTGATGTTTTCACCAAACCAAATTCGAAAACTTTTACTGAGTCATTTTTCGACAGCAATATTGCCAAATCTAAACAGCTTTCTGAACTCGGTATTGAGAACGTGGACGCTTCCAGTATTGAACATATAAATCATAAAAATACAGAAAGCAGTCTAATGAGTCCCTTTACAGATCGAGTAAACGTGGTGAATGTGGGCAATCAGCCAGCTCAAAATATTAATCACGAAACAAGTTCCAGGAATCAGCTATCTCTGTGTGTTTTATCTTCCGATGTCCGCGCATCTTCACCTAAGTCAAATTGTAGTCGTTGGTCAAATATTCCTCTGATGGATGAGAGAGAAACCCTTCATGAACAAGACGTCGTAAAATCAGCGGAGAAAATTATTTCAGGGTTAAGTATTCATAGTGAACAACCGCTTACGCCCGATGAATCCGCTTATCCCGTTGATTGTATATCCCCAAATTCAATAACACCCCCAAATTCAATAACACCCCCAGCTTATCTGGAACGATCTCCAGCCGTTTCACAGTATCTGAGTCACAAACCATTTAGCGGACGATTCTTTAAAGATCCAGGTGGAAACATTAATTGTGATGAAGTAATGACAGGTGATATTAGTTTACTTGATAATACATCCGACAAGTTTACAAAACCTGCTCAACCTAGCCCAACCTCAAAATCTCACAGCATTCCAATTGCAGAAGGAAATGTCTCAAATCGATTTAAACCTATTTCCTGTCCACTTGAATACCAAAGCCCGTCTAGTGCTGCTTGTGAAAAAACATCAAACACCATGTCTGTATCTGCAACAACGCCAATAGAAAACAATTTTCCAAATTTGCAGTTTCATGATACGTCTGATGATTTACCTGGCGTTTGTAATTCAGTAAACTATGGAGAAAACTCTGAATTCGTTAACAACAACGAGTCATATCAGGGGCAGTTAAAAAGTTCCGAGCCAGACACTCTGTTTAAACACAAAGACGATCGTTCCAGCTTAAACACATACTCTTCCTCACAGACTTTCATAAGACAAATCAATGAAATGACAGATGGTATATGTCCCGTTCTTGAAGAGTCAAGACCACTGGCTTGTTTGATCGGCATGGAAAACTCTCATAAAATGACTGATGACCTGAATATGGAGTCTAACGGTTTGTGTATTTATCAATCAAGTGGAAATAAAGATACAAGTACAGATGATCCAACAGATACAGAGCTATCTTTCTGTTTTAATGTACAAAATGTCCATAATGACGACAACTTTCAAGACGCGAACACCCTGTCTCTGGATTTAAAATGTTGTGAAGAAACAACAGAAATTTCTGACTTTTCTGATTCTTCAGAGGAAGACTCTCTTTTGACCGACTTAAGTGCCATTGGAAACAAAGTCATATGTAACTCTATCAGCAATCAAATGGCACACAACTCAGATGAAATTTCTACTGAATTGTCATTGACACATGTAACTAATTTGTCCAGTATCTGTAATAGTTTGCCAATCCTGGAAGATAGCCTATCAGCAGAGCAGTTGATAACCTGTGAAGAGTCCTTGGCGAATGTTTCAAGATTGTCTAGTCTATCAGCAGAGCAGTTGATAACCTGTGAAGAGTCACTGACGAATGTGTCAAGATTTTCAAGCGCCTCTTCTATTTCTGCAGGGATGGTTACTCCATTGTATAGCAGCGCAGACGGTGTCCAAACTAACACAACTAATGAGCAGTTATCTCCGACAAATTCAAATATAGACAACAACGTTTCTGGTTTATGGAGCTCAAGAAAAGATCATTTTGACGAAGACAGTTGCTTATTACATTACAATATGTCTGATTAAGCTTGCTTCTCGATTCCGTTATGTGTGTCAATGAATATATTCAACCATGAATGTTTTATTACAAATAAAGGAATAAGTTTGATATAAATATAATTACGAAAAATCATAATACATCGCGTTAGATTTTTAAAATATATATATTTTATGATATTTATCAGAATAAAAAACATATCTTTACATGGTTTTGTATTATGAGTGCTTTTGGTAGCCTTACACTGGAAAAAATGGCATATGGAGCCTACACAATACGATGTGGAGTACGGTATACCACACGTAATCCAATCATTGCTAGGCATGAGTCGACTACCAGCATAGCTAGGGGGACCTATCGCCCTGTTCCGAAGAAAAGGACTATAGGTCGGGTGGTTTCTCAGCGAGAAAGAGTATCTGAAATTTGTTATGCGCATAATTCTCACATTATTTGGGTATATAAATAAACCTTACCTGCTGATGTTCTCCCATTGCCAATAAATGTCACCATAACGTGACCCAAGGGGTGCTTTTAGCCGTTAACATTCTGAC
>JAVFBY010234765.1:0-10740 GCA_034781015.1 Tonicella lineata | reverse complement strand
TACTGTCCATGCATGTGCCCTAATGATATCTGGACACTACTTGTAAAGCTTCCACACAAAACTGTTTCACTTTAGGAAGCAAAAGCCAAGACGCTCCTCATTAATTCCAACATTATTGTTTGTGTAAATTTTAAAATATTGACTAGTTTTTTAAATTTGCTAATGTCCAGTCCACGAATGTGCACATTTTAACTTACCAACAGCCATGATGAGATACCGGAGTGGAATGTAATAGAGTACTAATGTCCCGCCAGACAGGGCAATCACAGCCAGCATAGACAACCAGGGCACAGTCCAGTTAAATGTACTGAAAAACAAATATATTTGCAAAATTGTTTGTTAGTTTGAATGAATGGTGTTTAATGCTGTACTCAAGGGTATTTTTCTTATATGACGACAGATTCTCCACTTCTTGCTCTGCACTACTTAATATGGTGGAAAAAACATGAGAAAACCTTGGGAAAAACCATAACTGCAATAGCAGAAGTCACCTACTGTGACTACCTCATATATCAGAGCAAGTCCATTGGGTGACATGAACCTGTGTGGTACACCGAAAGAATATCAGTAGACCGATGCGCTAACCCCGCAGCCACAGCCCTATGCAAAAAATGAACAACAACTATTGGATTATGGAAGGAGTGGTGTCGCAAAGTCTAGGTTGTAACTGGTTGTTTGGTGTGTGTTGTAACTGTTAGAAACAACACACAATATCAAATCAACAGCTCAATTTACTTTTATTGTCGGATAACAAATATAACAATTTTATTAACTAGTTATACTAAGAGACAATTTGTGAAATTATAAATAAGAATAATAAATAAGGTAGCTTTACAGCCCAGTCCATTGGCGCTAAGGTGTTCGCAATTGACATATCTCAATGATGTCACAAAGAAAAACTTCACAAAATGACACATTTTCCTGATTCAGATTCCCCTTTGCTACAGGCCGGCTTAGCCATAAATCAAGTATGGTATCCTAAAATGGTCATTTTCCTTCTATTTTTAAGTATAAACTGGGTGTCCAATTTTTACAATTTCCCTATCTCTTGCATATTAAAATTTCTTAAAACAGGGTGTCCAAATGAGGCAATTCTTTAATTCAGGGTGTCCAAAGGATGAGTGGACACGCCTCTGTCTAAGTCCTTGCTTTGCTCGTATCAGAAGGGCAAATGATTGATTGGTTAATTGATTTAGGTTTAACGCTGTGCTCAAGGGTATTTCACCTTTATGGCGGCGTGCTAGCCCAATGGGTGGAGAAAACTACCTTTCATGTCACTGGCAACATAAAAGATGAGATAGAAAAAGGGGAAAAAACAACACCACAAAAAAACCTTCTTCCTGATGCCCCTTAACTCCAAGAGGAAGCTCTTGCTAACCCCCTGTGTGTCTAAGGAGTAAGCTAGGACTCACTTTTTGACTCTTTCGCCCATGGAAGCGACCATATCCATGCCCTGCTGTACCTGGAGACAGACCTCCTGGATGGCCTGTAACTTCTCCTTAAACGATTTCTTCTCCTCCTACAAATACACAGACAAATATAGAGTTAAATAGACGCTCCAATACATTTTACATTCCCAAAATCAAAAAAAGACATGCCAGTTTAATGCAAATTTTATATTTGTAACAGTGTTTGTTTATTTGCTTTTATGACATCAGACTCGCCCCATAGCTCAGATAGTATAATGAGAAACTACAATGTAAGTAGAATGGCAGCAGTTTGGGACTACAGGTGAGCCTATTTTACAAGGAAACAAGGGTCTCATATGAGCGAAAAAACATAAAGTACAGTGTTACACGAAGAGAAATATTAAACAGATAAATAATATGATTGATCAATTTGTGTTTAACGCCGTGTTCAGGTGTATTTCATCTATGTGATGGGGAGCCAGTCAAATGGGTGAAACCGTGAAGGAAACTATCCCTGCTGTCACCGGCAACATCAAAGATAGGACAGGGCAAGATGAAGCAAACAGCATCACAACAAATCTGTTTCCTGATGCCCCTTAGCTCTAAGAGCACCAAGAAGCGCCCACCAACCACCCGCCAGATAAATAATATGCTCAGTTTGTTTTGATCTATCACAGAGGTCTATCATAGTATACAGCTTAAAAATAAAAAGTTATTTGTTTATGTTAAAATGAAAACAAAAATAAAGACTGTGGTACTCAAAATCTTTACAGATTTATCGCAGAAAAGTCATTGAAAGTTTGACATTACACAATTTTTGTTTTTTATTTTCTCTCTATTAAAAATGCACCAAGACATTGTATAGAGATCTAATTTGGATTTAAATGAATTAACCTATATGCCACCTACAAACATGGTAGATATTTAAAGTTTGTGAGAAGAAATTATATAGACTAGGACATTCTTTCAAATTAAATATGTGTGGAGGCCTGGAATTTTTGCTCACTTAAGTAATATAAATGCATTTAGAGCCCTGGATGTGATTATTTTTCTGGGTTAAATTTACCCTTTTTTTTAATGCAGTTTGTGACAGGTGTTACATGTATGTGCATTAGTGTAAATACAGTGCTGAAAACATCGTTCATCATGAAATGTGAAACCATTGCAGATATATGTGCTGAAATCCAATGAATACATTTTTCAATATCAAAAAATGTGCAAAGAAAACAAAATAACCAATCCAACAAGATACAAAACAAAATCAGTTGAGTTTATTACAAGTTTGTCACACTTCCATATCTTGAAAAGCTAAGGCTTTTTTATATTCTGAGTTTTTGTAGACACCAAGAAAACCCTTAAAAGGCCGTACTCAAGGGCATTTCACCTATATGACGGCATGCTAGCCCCATGGGTGGAGGAAACCACCGTTCACGTCACTGGCAACATGAAAGATGAGACAGAAAAAGGTAATAAAAGAGCAAAAAATAACACCACAAAAAAATCTACTTTTTTAAAAAGTTTAATCTACTTTCTCAGATGCACCTTAACTCCGAGAACACCAGGGCATCAGGAAGCTCCCGACCAACCACCCACTGTTTTGAAGTTTTCTTCCTATTTCAGATTCTTTCACTCAAATCAAGTCATGCCAACCTCATCCTCAATACCACTAACAACAATCCCTGACAACTCGTACAGTATAAGCACGGTATAAGAAGAAATCACAAATCTGCTTTGTGATGTCCCATAGCTCAGACAGCACCAGAGTACAGAAGTCCTGCCAACCACCCGAATGTAGTACAATCATTTTTATGATTGGTGTTTAAGGTCATACGCAATATTATTACACTGCCCTTATAGAAGATAATGGTGACAGTATCAAAGATGAAGGAAACTAGTAAAAGTCCAGTCAAAAACATCAATCATGTTATCAATACCTCCATTACCACATCCCTATATGATAAACCAACCAACCTTATTCTCACTCTAAAAGAAAATGGGTAGAAGAAAATAACACTAAGATTTTAATAAAACTATAAACAATGAAAATAAATAATGATAACTTAGGTAAGCTAAAGTCTGATTCACACCGGACACGACAGTGGCACCAGGCAGTAAAGCAATAGAACACAACTTGTTATGTAATAAAAATCACACTGGAGACAGAGCAGCAAGACTGTACGTCGCCTGTGTGATGTTTACTACATAACAAGTAGTATTCTTGCAGTGCGCGTCAACCCATATAAATTGGTGCGACTGTCACACTCTGTTATGTCTGCTATATAAACCAGTAGTGTTCTAGAGGCACAACTGTCACGTCAAGCCCTACATGTATGTAAATAGGCCAAAGTGTTGCCTCTGTGACATCTACCATGTCTACTACATAACTAGTCCTTTTAAAAAGGCTGTCAGCATTTGATATTTAACATTTGCATAATGACAGTACCTCTACATCCTTTCTTTTGATTCAAACTTTTTTAACAAGTTTTTGCGAAACGTTAAAACAAAACTACAGGAGAAGTTTAAAGATTTACTCACTTTAGACTGCCAGGCTGAGAAGTCAACACATTAAGCAATAGTTTTCTACCCCTAAAAATCTATTTTTTAGTAAATTCCACAGAGTTTGAGAGCGTTTTGTAACAGAATCTTGGACAGTTACACCCAGTGACCTGGACATAGAGCTTGTCACAGTTGTGTTGTGGTGCGAGCAGCCAAAAAAGCAGGCTTAAAGGGAAGAAATAACAGGAACAGACTACAATTTGGAACTTTATGTTAAGAAACTAAAAAAAACATTAACCGTGCGTCATTATAGTTAATAAGTGTGGAAAGACCATTCCCATTGTTTCTTCGCTTTAAATCCGCTTTTTTACGCACGCACCACAACACGACTGTGGCGAGTGCTATGTCTAGGTCACTGGGTGTAACTGTCAACGATTCTCTGACAAAAACACTCTCAAACTCTGTGGAATTCACTGAAAAATAAATTTTTGGGGGTAGAAAATGATTGCTTAATACGTGGACTTTCTAGCCTGGCATTTCAAGGGAGTAAATCGCTAAATTGATACTGTAGTTTTGTTTTAACGGTAAGCAAAGTAAGTTGCGCAAAAACACGTTAAGAAATTTGAACTGAAAGGAAAGGACGTCGCGGTACTGTTACTAGCCAAATGTTAAATATCAAACATCGAAGGCCTTTTTAAAAGGACTACAACATAACCAGCAGTGTTATAAAGCGCCAAGCGCCTGTGTAAATTGAGCTTAAGCATGAAGCATTTTATTCCGATTTCAACAAATTTGTGTGTTATTTAATTCCACTGTTAGGGTGAATTAGCCATGTGCCACCATTAGCAAATACTCAAACTTTGATTTGTTCAGCGTCCAGCCCAATGTGCGGTGGAAACTTCCCTTGTCTTCACTGGCAACAAACCAAGACAATCCCAAGACACAAAACAGGAGGCCACAAAACACCTCTTTCTGACCCCCCTTAGTTTAGAGATGACCAGGACAAATGAATCTCTTGTCAACAAATTATATTTGTTACAAAATTTAAGAAAAAAACGTTAGATGTTAATAGCCACAGTATGTTTCACACAATTAATTACGGTAGCACTTTGTGTTAAACACTATTCACACAATTAATAAGCAGTTTGTGTTAAATAACATTCAAAATGGTAAAATTACCACACTCTTCTTTAGCTTCACGTTTGCTTGGTGTTTAAAGCTGCTACAATTCTTTCGTTTTACACTCTTTGATTTCTTCTGATATAGAAATTAATGGAGAAAATAATCTACTTAAGATAAATGAACCAATATGTAATCATAAAACCCTTCCATTGAATAGATAATTAAAACAAATCAATATAAAACAAAAGAAAGTTTCAAGCCCAAGCTATAAAGTATGTAAGAAAATATTTGTAAAAATGGTCATAATTCCAAATTTGCTTGTACTAATTAATAAAAATAAGAAAACAAACTAAAGGTCTAAAACAAATATTATAAAATGGGAGGTAGACAACATAAAAAAATTCAATTTTCATTACATAAAAATACTGCGTTTTGTTTGAAAAAAATTACTGATGTCAAATTAAAAATTAAACCCAATGCCTTATTATGCAATTGTTACCTTTTTGGGCTGAAAAATGGAAACACACAAGAAATTGAAACATATAATTGGACAGAAAATGCTACAGGAAAGAATTAGGATCTTTCGCATATGTTTATATTTATCAAAGACAACAGAAAACAATTCTTACACAAGTGAACTGAAAGAAAAGTAGTGTGCATTTCACATTTGCTATAGTATATAAAAGCAGGTTAAGGAATAAAATGTAATGAAATGTTATGAATAAGGTTTTTCTGTAGCTTAAAAGAAATGTCATGCCTGCAATGAAGTTTTTGTCCAGATACTTGGCACTGCTGGTTGTATTCATTCATGCAATTAAGTTTTGCCGTCGAATTAAGTGAAGCGCATAATCAAGACTTTTATTATTGGGTATTACGTCACTATTATATAAGCCCAGCCTATATTTAAATAAATAGGTCACTGGATCTCTGCTTTCGTTTATTGCAGTGCACCTTCACTACCAACAGATACCAGGGGCCAGTTACTCAAAGCACTATTAAATTTAATCCTGAATTAGAAGACGTCACACCATGTTGAAGGCCTATCTCTAATCCTAGATTAAGAATTGAATCTGCTATTAGCGCTGATCTTGGTTTTGAGCAACCGGCCCCAGACCACAAAACATTGAAGATTTTATTTAAATACTAACCTTTTCTTTGTCATCGTCATCATCGTCATCATCCTCATCAACATAATCCTGACAAAATAAAGGTTCAAACTAGAGCCTAAAGGCTTATATATATGGGGACTGATGTTTATTACTCAAATCTTAAAAAACAAAAAAATGTTTTCTATTGGTTAAGACCTAACCAATTTAAGCAAATTCACGTAAAATTAAATCAGCTAATTCGCGGGATTATGATTAGCCGACTTGATGGCTTGTCAACAAATTTGTATGAAAATATTTGTTTTGTTTTAATTTTTGTATATTTACTCGCATGATTCTTTGTCCAAACTACAATGTACTTAATAGATAAAACCCATCCAAAAACCTGTCTCAGTGTCGATACGGATAACCATAAATCTAAAAGAAACGCAAGGCTTTCGAGATAGCATTCACTGTAATTTACAGTGAGTTACATGTGGAATCCTGTATCTAGGCACATTTCTGTGACGTATTCGTGACACAAAGAGGTTCTAACAAGAACTTGTAATATGACATAGATTGTATTGAAACCGATTTTTAATAGGCTGTTAAAAGTCAACTAGATTCAAACAAAATTGGGAACAATATTTAAACAAGAGGCATGAAATAGAATGTGCATAAAAATGGATTACTTTTACTTTCATCTGGTGAAACACGTGTAATCGTCACACAAATGTTCACCAAATTGTATTGAAAGAATGTACAATGTAGGTCCTACATTGTAGAGTAGCAACAACTCTATGTACCATTTACTCTGTACTTTGTACAATTTTATTTCTGCTCTGTTTAAAATTGAAATGATTTGTGTCATTTTTCTGTGAAACGGATAATTAAATGAAGTAATGCGTATTGAGTTTGGCCTATATTTTTGACCCTGCATTGTTTACTAAAACACTTATAGCACCAGTAGCAACTCTATTTGCTCTACCATATAAAGGTGGTTCTGTTTTGTGTTTTCTTTTTCCTCTTTTAAACTTGGAAGGTTCTTTGTTGAGTTGAACACAAAGAGCTTTGATAGGATCTTTGTAGAGTTAAACATAGGATGCTTAGGCCATGCAAAGTTTAAGTCTTGCTTCTCTACTGATACTTTTTTTAAAGGATGCGGGTGAGCATTTTTTTAAATTTAGTTCTCATTTCTTTATGTGCATGTTTTTTTTTTGTTCTCCTCATAGATTTCTTCCTTTTCCCCATCTATATCCTCAAATAAATAAAGGTTGCGGCGGAACTTGAGAAACTAGAATTTAACTGTTTATGGCCTTATATGGGCTTTTAAATTTTTTTTCACACTCTAAAAAAATGTATGGTGTTTTAAAATTAAAATCATATCTATATTAGCTCCCTGGTATTGTATTGTCACAATGTAGATCTGAGGACATACTGTAGCAAACAGTGTTCAATGACGCCAACTAGTGTGTGTTTCAAGAAAGGTCACCGTTTAAATTGTCCAATGAAGAACCAGATAACAGAAAGCTGTGGTAAACATGGATGCTTCTTCGTTACAGCAGTCCCAGGGGAATCCCCAACTCACATACCATGAATTAATAAGGGGCCCTCTGATTGGTCGACCAATCGACAACATTTGCTATAGAATGTCCTCAGATCTAAATGTACATTGCAACAATATATTACCGGGGAGCTAATATCGATCTGATTTTAATCTGATTGGGTGTGGTGTATGTGTTTGCATGGTGGTTGGGGGTCAGTACTTACATCAGCTGAAGGCTCTGAAGCGAAGGCCCCAACAACAGTAACAACAATGAGTTTTTGAAGGAATACAATGAGGAGGGTGACAGGAATCATGTACAGTTCAAAACAGGATACAATGATGAGAAAAACCTGGAGAAAAAGAGAAAAACAAATGCTTAAATGTTGACGTGTTTAACGATAATTAACATTAAAAATATATAACATAAATTTAAAATTATTTTAACTATAAAAAGAAATATGAAAAAGAAATAAATCTGTATAAAGACTCGATTGGTAGACTAAAACACAATACAAGCAGTGTTATTCTAAACAAGAAGAGCTTGTTATGTCATCATCACATAAACAAATGAACTAATTTAAAATTAAATATGTCTAAATATGACTACATCTTAATTTTAACAATAAGAACATAATTATTAAGCTTTTAGATTTCTGTTTAACATTCAAAGAGACACACTTGTGCATAAATTTGGTGCTTAATTAGCTGAACAGCTATTTTAATTTTCACAGCAGAACTGTAGTCGATATTTCAGTTAAAAACCACCTGTTATTATAAAAGTACTGATTGATCGAACCAGCTGATCAAGACTTACATTGATTGAATGGTGTTTAACTGTGCTCAGGTGTATTTTGCCTATATGGAGTTGGCCAACCAATTGTGTGGCAGAAACCAGTTATCACCAGTAATGTAAAAGACAGAACAGGACAGGCAAATAAAGAAAAAAACCAATCTACTTCTGGATGCCCCTTGTCTCTGAGGGCATCAGGAAGCTTCAGCCAACCACCCGGGTCAAAACTTACAATGAAGGCTGATATGCTGCGAGCTTTAGACTCCCAGGCAAAACAACTCTGGAGAAACTTCCCTCCTTCTACAAATGACTCAGCAATCTTTGAAACACGATCAATGTTACGTTTCATGATCTGTAAGTAAAAGCATATGCATGTTAAATTTTTATATCTATACATTTATAAAATAAAACAATAAACACATTTGTGGGTAATGTCTGTAACTTCCCGGTTTGTATTTAGCTACCTCCAGTACAAGAGAGGGATACAAATACATATGAACTATCACAGGATTCCGTGGGAAGGATACACGAGGCGGGTATTGCAAAATGGGGTACCAACATAAAGTATATGTATCTACAAAGAGTAATAAAAGTATCAAGGCGGTACATAGGTGTTCGTGTGCTATATCATTTCCAATTTCCAGTAACAATATCTAGAACAGAATTTGCTACTTTTGCGTTTCTGTCTTGGCTTAAAGACTAAGATAAAGATAAACAGCCTTACTTGTGAGACATACACATTTTGAAAGAACATAATCTAAATTGATTTACAACAATTAAAGGTTCAAAACATTTTTTTAATATAGTTTGGAAGAGGATAATTATTATGAATGGGTAAATAAACTATGCCAGCAGTCATATAGACTGATGTCCCATCTGGCAAAATTCAAACGAAAACAGTCCAGATTCTCAAAAACCATTAAAAATTCCTCATTCATCAGAGATTTTTCTTAAGGTCTTGCTCGGCCCCTAGGTCGATTTTGAGTAAAATGTTTTTTTTAAAGCTTATTACGACAATGAATATCAATCAGAAGCATATATATTTATATATTTCTGAAACGCTTAGATTCCCAGGATTATAAATATGTACATGTTTTGACGATCAAATTGTTATTTCTAAATTTATTACAAATTTATTACACCTCAACAGAGGAAAAAAACACTGCATTTTTCGAGACCTATTGCTCGGAGTCCAATATCTCTATCACCAAATAAATTATTTTATGTAATAGAACAGACCTTGAACTCAAAATCAATGTCTCATTTTTTTAATTTTTGTTTAGAACAATTTCAGTAAAAGTTTTTGTCTTTACAACCTTAATTAAGCTATGAAAAAGACGCAAAAAATCTTTCGGAGCATATTTTAAGAAAAAAAATAGGACAAACTTATAAAATCTGAGGCAAAGTTTTTTAGCAAACACTGCTCCTTACAATGCAAAAAATGTGATGTTTCTACGATGAGAGGTTGTCTAGAAATAGGCTTTCAAAATGTAGAATGTGCCAAAAATATTAACTACCTGAAAAGGCCAATAAAACATTTAAGGTTAATTGTAACGGCTAATCAGTTCGATCAGTGTGGAGGCTTAACGCCAGATACTCCCTTTAGTCAATAACACCTGCATGACAGCCACAATATACTCATAGGAAAACTTAATTGTATTCTTAAATTTAACCATTTCTAATAAGAATTTGGATATTTTTTTTTCTCCAGTATAAAGTTTGTAACTAGGTTTTCACTTTAAAGAGAGAAAAAAAAATTCGTCCATTTTGAGCCAAAGACCGTAAAGGCTTCTTTCGATCATTTTTAGAGTTTAACATCGAAATATTTTCTCAAACCATTTTTGTATTACTATATCTAATTCTGTGAAATAAGTAGCCAATTACATTTTTTTGGACAATTTTAAATTGTTAAATTGATTTTATCTGATATTTAACATGAAACCTTATATAAAGCATTTAAAACATTACTCTCCTCTGAAAACTGAAAAAAATAACATACTCTCCCCATTCCATATAAATTATCTAAACCAAAGAAAACAAAATGACTTCATTACTTACTGATATTTTGAACTTTGGGTCAGGTTGCATAAATTTCTCCTCTCGTGGGTTTACTGTCCTAATGGTTGCTTTCAACTAAAATAATAAATATTATGTTTTTTATTATATTTTGGATATTTTAGGTAGTATAAATACATGTTCATGGGGGGGGGGTTCTTTTAAATTTTTGAAAAAAAATTGCCAAAATTATTAGCAGAATGAACAGAACTAGTTTTGTCAAAGAAAATAGAACAG
>JAVFBY010234654.1:0-10740 GCA_034781015.1 Tonicella lineata | reverse complement strand
ATAAGAACAAACAAGTTTAACGAGTGACATTCGAATGCCATCAATACCAGCGGAGGTGCTGGGCTTTAGTGCATTAATAGTAGAAATTACGTCAGAAGGAAATCATTAAACTTAACATCAGCAGGGGGGATTTCAGAATCTAGTTTGGAGGCAATTGTGCTAAAGTAGTTATTAAAGATATTGACAATTTCCTGCTGATCACTGACATCTTTTTATATTTTTTTCAGATTTTTTACGGTTTAACAATTCATTAAGTAGTTTCCACGTGCGTATTATGTCTGGGTTGTAGTTGTAAAATTTTGTTTCAAAATACTTTTTCTTGGCTAGTGGAAGAGATTGATTGAGTTTATTCCTGTAAAAAAGACATTTGTCTATGTCTTTAGCTAATTTAGTACATAGTTGTTGACAGTACAAAATGTTCTTTTGGTTAATAGAGTTTAAAATTCCGTGGCTTATGCATGGTTTAATAATTATTTGTTTTGATGTTTAGCCATTTATAGTTGGAAAACAGTCAGAATAAATAACACAGAATGTTTCAGAAAAGTTTGCTAGTGCGGTGTTAGTATCTAGAGCTGAATTAGTAGGGCTCCAGTTAACTTTTTTTATTTCCTGTATGAAATTATTTTTGTTAACATCAGAAATGTGTTGATAAGATATACAGTTAGGGGCGTGATTAATAGGATTGATTTTTTTAGGCGCTAGAAATTGAAATATAGGAAAGTGATCAGTTATGTCCGTTAGTAAGATACCGGAAAGTAGATTGTCATCATGAAAATTGATAAAAAATGTTGTCAATTAGAGTCGCAGTGCGACATTGTACTCTATCTAGTTGGCTTTGTGATAAGTAGGGAAAAATAATAATATTTCATTATTGCTAAGAAATTTTTTGAGGATATATATTATTTTCAACTTTAAAGAGATCAATGTTAGAGTCCCCTAAAATCACACACTTTTCCCGCTTAAAGTGACTTTTTTGTAGGAAAGTAAATGATTATTGAAGTTAACAAGATGACCACCAGGTGGTCTATATACAACGCCAACCTGATACATTGTGCCATTTTGTTCAGTTTCAGAAATAAAAATTAAAAACTATCACTTATATAAGTTAAATCCCCCCTCAGTCGACACGTTTGAATAGCACAATTGACGTACATGCCAATAACCAAACCGCCACCTTTGCGTTTATTTCGAGACAAGGTAAACATGGAATAGCCTGGGATATCATAAAGAGATTCGATCCCTGGGTGAAGCCAGCTCTCGGAGAAAGCAAGAATAGAAAAAGTATGGTTTAACCCATGGATTAACCCAGAGATTTCGTCAAAATGCTTGCCCAAACTACGTGCATTCAAATGGAAGAAAGACAACGACTCCTGGTTATCATGAGGGAGAGCAGAATCAATGTTAAATGAGGCTTGAGAGAAGTAGTTAGATTGATGCGAGTGGAGTTCGTGCCAGTGTGAAATTTCAAAATCGTTGTCGTCGGTGACGACCGCATTATTGTCAAAATCATTAAGTTCCACTGGATTAATACAGAGAGAATCTAAAAATTCAAGATCAAAAGGGTTGGGAGTAACAATTGGATCAGATGGAGAAGTAGGTATCACAGCCTCGTTGTGGAACGGAAGAAATGAAACTGGATTCGGGAAAGGAACATTACCAGTGTCAGCGGTACACATTGTATCGTCTCGCGTAAATATACAGGTATATTAAAACACACAACATTAACTCACTCATATCAACAGCGATGTGGTCGAGCATACACAAAAATTCATGTATACAAGTGTAAAGAAAAAAAAAGAAACATATATACAAAAGAAAGCGTGAGTGGAACGCGTTCACAAAGAACATATCCACCTGTTCTCGCTGAAACATCTCAGTGTTTCGTACTTGAAATAAACAGTTTTGTGTAAATAGGTCAGTAGATCATGATTCAAAATAATTGAGAGAAAAAAAAAATACATTATATGCTGGCTGCAAAACTATAAGATTTGTAACAATCTGTTCACAGATCATCAATTGATAGATAATTTGAATGTAGAAAGAAGTTTTACGAGGGAAAGAAAGTTACCACAAATTATAGATGAACTTATCAGTATTCAGGATTGATTGATTGTGAGCGAAGTGACACGACAGACCAGACACAGACAGTGTTTACATAGACACGTAGTAAACGTCGTGTATGGCGACACGAATTTATAACTAACTTTCCCACGCAGGTAGAAAAATGTCAACAAGGGATAACGAAATTGAAACAAGGTGAATGACAATAGTATTCAGGAGGTCTAAATTGGGAGAGAACTGATTGTGATCGTTGGACGATCTGTGTACAATTCATAGTTGAGGTCAGGCAGCAGTTTGATATTAGGAGTAATGGATCGGGACACTTGAGTTAGACACATGCTGGAGTAAAAGCATACTGGTTCGAGCAATAAAGTAACACACACAACAGCAAGTAGGAGAGTGTCTTGTAGTACATCGACATATATGTTAAGAGGTATAGACACAGAACAGTTTGATGTCAAATGAGACACATAATAGCTAGTAAAGAGGTCCAACAAACACAAACAACAGAGTATATGAAGGATAAATGAAGACATCACACAAAGAAACACGATAAGCAGATTGAAGTCAACATGACACAGACAAACAGTACACAGCTGTGGAAAAGAGAAGAACACAATCAGACACTGAAAGGCAATTAGAAAAACTTGTTCAAATACAAACCCAGTTTACTCAACAGTTACTAGAGTCGCATCAAATGCAGCTTCCTCAACATCAAACCGTCATCGTTCCTCTGATTGTAATAGTAATGTCAAACTACCTAAAATAGATCTTCCTTCTTTTGATGGCGACATTCTAAAATGGAACGAATTTTGGGATTCTTTTGAGGTGACTATTCACAGCAATTCAAAATTGTCTGACGTGGAAAAACTTACTTTCCAGAAGTCCAAATTGTCCAGCGATGCTCTATGTACAATTTCTGGTTTATCTCTATCCCACCAAAACTATAAAGTAGCAATTGATTTATTAATTGAACGATATGGAAACAAACAGACTGCCATAAATGCACATTATACCCATCTTCTAGATCTTCCAGTGTGTTCTGACAGTACAAGTAAGTTGCGTGTGCTTTACGACACTATAGAACGACATCTCCGGTCGCTAGAGGCTCTCGGACAGAATACCGATCAACAAATATTCGTGAGTATAATCACTTCGAAGTTACCAAGAGACTTGCTTGTTCAATTAGAACTACAAAAAGGGCCGTGTCCGTGGTCAACTAAAAGCCTTAGACATCTTCTTAAATCTAACATAACAGCTAGAGAATCTGCTGATCGTCTATACACTCCTACGACCCATGCGGAATCTAAAGCTGTTATCCACGAGTCCCCAGCTTACACCCCATTGAAATCTTCTGCTGAATCCTTAGTAGCGAACGGAAAGCAGACTTATTCCACAAACAGTGTTCCGAATACAGGTTGCACGTTCTGTGGGGAAATCCACTGGGCTGACGAGTGTCCTATATATCCTACTATCGATCTCCGAAAGCAAAAAAATCAAAGGTCGTTGTTACATATGTTTACGCAAAGGACATTCATATCAAAGCTGCAATGTCGACAAGCCATGCTTCTTCTGTAATCAGCGTAAAAATCACCACCGCAGTTTATGCCCCAAAAAGTTTCCATTGCGTACAACCGAACAAGCTAATTGTGTTTCTAGTGATGATCTTACCCCAGAAACGGTTATGATAGCATCCGGGCAGGTGGTTTTAATGCAAACTGCCACAACACAGATTAGAGACCCTAAAGGTAGTACAACTGAAACTATAAGATTATTGTTGGATTCCGGTAGCCATCGAACTTACATAACAGAAAAATTGGTAAATCGACTAAAACTTCAAATTGGTAAAGAAAAGGAACAGATTTCCTTAATGACTTTTGGTTCGGAAAATCCTCAGGTAATCTCCACCCCCACAGTAGCCCTTGATGTACAACTCAAAGATGGGACATTTATGGCTGTTATTGCTAACGTCGTACCTCACATAACCGGTGCTATCCATAGAATGCCAGTTGATCTTCAAAATTGCGACACATGGCATTTTCTATGTAAAGGGCTTTCCTTAGCCGATACAATACCTGTTCAAAGTGAAGCTTCAACTCTAGATTTGCTCATTGGAAATGATTATTACTTAGACTTTGTTCTTCCAGAAAAGATTCAGCTGCTTCCAGGTCTTTACTTGCTTGGTTCTAGGCTTGGGTGGATCCTCTCCGGCAGGACGGACAGAAAGGTTCAACACGAGACATCCGAGCTGAGTATGCTTATTCTTTCATTTGGGAGTACGTTACTTTCAGAAACTGTCAAATTCACACCTCGTGATAAATCTGTTTTGATAAAATCTAGTCTTGAAGACTTTTGGAAACTAGAATCTATTGGTATATTAGACCTCCATGAAAATTTTGATGACGAAACAGCCAGGCATAAATTTAACGAGACTGTGACAATGAACAATAGTAGATATTACGTCACTTGGCCATGGAAAGACTCCGAACTTGAACTTCCATCAAATAGAGAGTTGGCCTTCTACAGACTGAAATCGTTAATGCGGAAACTTCAAAAGCTTCCGGATTTGTTGTCAAAATATCATCACATAATTAAAGAACAAGAATCAAAGGGTATCATAGAAAAAGTTGACTCTCTTCCCAACACAAATAACAAACAGCATTATATACCTCATCAAGCTGTTGTGACTCCAGATAAAGCAACTACCAAAGTACGAATCGTATATGATGCTTCTGCTAAAATAAATAAAATGTCTTTCAGTCTCAATGAATGTCTTTATCGAGGACCAGTTATTTTGCAGGATCTGTGTGGGATGCTTCTTCGCTTCCGAACACAACCAATAGCACTTACAGCAGATATTGAAAAGGCTTTCCTCCAGGTTGGGCTTCAAGAGGCTGAAAGGGATGTTACTAGATTCTTCTGGTTAAAAGATCCTACATCACCACCTTCCACCGAAAATCTACAAGTGTATCGTTTCCAACGTGTACCTTTCGGAGTAGTGTCCAGTCCATTTCTTCTCGGCGCTACTATACAGTTTCATTTGAATAAGGTAGGAACCCCAATTGCTAAACAACTAAGTGACAATTTGTATGTAGACAATGTAATCACAGGCTGTCAGACTTTAACATCAGCTGTAGAACTTTATACAGAAGCAAAACAGATTTTCCGGCCTGCCTCTATGAATCTTAGGGAATGGTGTTCCAACTCTAGTGACTTTATTGATCAACTTCCACCCGATGACCGTTGCGGCAAAATAAAGTTCAAGGTATTGGGGGTACTTTGGGATACAAATAACGACTGTCTCTCCATCCCTTCACCACAACCATCGATGAGAGTGCCTGAATTGCCAACAAAGAGGACGATCCTACAACGTGTGGCCTCCATTTTCGCCCTATGGGATTGGTGAGTCCAATCACTCTACAAGCTAAAATTTTCTCACAGATACTGTGGCGGGAAAAGGTAGATTGGGATGATTCACTTTCTGAAGAAAACATACTAGAGTGTGAAAGGGTTTCCCGATCATTGGAAGTTATTCCTTCAATGTTGTTTCCCAGATGCATAGCTTCCCTATTGCTAAACCAAAGCACACTATTCCAACTCTTATGCTTCTGTGACGCATCAACTCAAGCATACTGCATTGCTGTGTACATCAGGCCTTGTGGTGATTACAACCAAACCCATTTACTATTGGCTAAAACTCGCTTAGCTCCAATCAAGAAAATTACTGTGCCTCAATTAGAACTATTAGCAACCGTCATTGGTATTCGCTGTTTAAACTTTGTTCGTAACCAACTTGGGGCGAGGATTTCACAACGTTTTCTGTGGACAGATTCTCAATGTGTTTTACACTGGCTGGTATCTAACAAACCTCTTTCAGTTTTTGTAGGCAACAGAATCAAAGAAATCAAGAAAGAAGATGACGTTACACATCATTACGTACCTTCTCACGAGAACCCTGCCGACCTGGCCACAAGAGGGAGCTTTAGAGTTGATGACCACATGACAAAATGGCTACATGGGCCAAACTGGCTTTCACAACCGCAAGAATGTTGGCCTCAGTGGACCCCATCTAATCATAAGATAGATGAGCATCAGTCAGGTACCATAGAAGTCGAACTAGTTGCAACGAAAACTTCAAGTAAGTACGTCCCTAATGAACCTCCGCTCGGCATTGACATCTTTGCGTATTCTACTCTGACCAAACTCCTGAGAATAACATCGTGGTGCCTAAGATTTCTGGCTAAACTACGTAGAAAACCCGGTTTACAAGGCCCACTTACAGTACAAGAAATAGAACAAGCTACCATTCTCTGGGAAAAGAGTGTGCAGATCCAACACTATGGGTGCGTGATACAATCTCTCAACCACAACAAACCAAACAACTTAGCCCACCAGGTTGGCTTGCAGCTGGACGAACATGGCATCCTGCGTTGTCATGGTAGATTGATAAACGCTGACCTATCCTCCGCAGCCAGACTTCCAAAACTGTTGCCTAAAGGGCACTATTTCACCTGATTAGTTACCATTGACATTCATAACCGTTTGTTTCACTGTGGCACATCGCAAACGTTATCCTCTGTAAGACAGAACTATTGGATTCCACAGGGTCGTTCGGCCGTTAAGTCTGTTCTAAAAACTTGCAACATATGTCGTAAACACGAAGGCGGTCACTACAGAATGCCTGACATGGCTCCTCTGCCAAAACAACGTGTCACACAATCTCTTCCATTTACCTACACTGGTGTGGATTATTTGGGACCACTATTTATTAAATCTAACTCTGAACCAGTTGAAGTGTGGGTTTGTCTCTTTACCTGCATTGTGACACGAGCTACACACTTAGAGATAATACGTAACATGTCCAATGATCAATTTATCTTATGCTTCAGACGTTCCATTGCCAGATTTGGAAAGCCTCGATATCGGACAACGCACCTCACTTCAAATTGACTAAATCCGTCCTGGAAAGAGCCTGGCACGACATAGTACATGACCCAGATGTTATAACATATTGTGTTAAGGAAGGAATCTATTGGCACTTCATAATCCAGTTCGCTCCTTGGGTGGGAGGGTTTTACGAAAGACTTGTGGGACTTGTGAAGAGATGTCTTCGGAAGGCTATTGGTAAAGTATGCCTCACTTATGTACAGCTTGAAACCCTCTAGCAGAAATCCAAAGTGTTGTGAATTTCAGACCACTGGTGTATGTTGACGATGATACATGTCGCACATAACTCTTACACCTAGTCATTTCCTTGTTCAAAATGTGGAAATCGGGGTACCTGACTTGTCCGACCATTCAGATCCGGATTATATTCCCAACATGTCGTCTGCTGATAAAATGATACAAATTCGGTTTTGGCAGTCGTGGAAAAATGATTATCTTCTGAGTTTACGAGAGCGAACACAAATTAAATTAAAAGGCCATCGAATACAACAGCAGACTGAACCTAACGTTGGGGATGTAATCTTGGTTAAGGATAATTTGCCTCGTGCAACCTGGAAAATTGGTAGAATCCACGAGCTCATATTAAGTCGTGACGGTAAAACTAGGGCAGCGAAAGTGATGCTTCCATCGAACACTTCCATAACAAGACCACTTAACCTTTTATACCCAATTGAGTGCCAAGAATCTGATTCCTCTTCTACGTATGAACATGACCTTTCCAAGTCTGATATCAGCTCTTCCAGATTAAGAAGGTCTACTCGTCTGATCGAAAAGAAGACTAGATGTGCTTAACTTTGGCCGTGGGAATGTCGCGAATTATCGCAAATTATTAATAATAAAAACTGGTCGTGTGGTTTTGCACACAGGACAAATTAATCAAATAATATAACAATTCGTGTGATTTTACACAAATAGCTTTTCATTTTTATTTAACCTTTGTAACCTTGATTTTCCTTTCTCCTCTGTTTATTGTTACGCGACTCTTCGTTCTTGTACTATAACTTATTTCAATTTGTCACGCGTATTTCCTCAATTGTGATTGGTTAAATATCTATATATAAGGAGCTTTGATATTGTAAACGCGGTTCAGAGAGCTGGCGTGGTGGGAGCTGAGTGGACGTGTTTTTCAGCTCTGCAAAGAATGTAGGAAACAGTCTGTATTTATCGGAAGTCTGTGTGTAGCTACATTCACTCTGTGTTAGTACATTGTTAATAGTTGATTTCTGTATAATAGGCTATGGGGGGGTTTTTTTTGGGTTTTTTTTGGTAGATTGCATTGGTTAGGGTAAGTGTATAAGTAGTTATTTTCATTGTAGTGTGCACTGTTTACTTTCTGCGCTATTACCTGGACGTCTTTTGTCTTGCCTCCACACACTCTGAGCAGCCCCAGAGACACTAATCTGTTTTGCCTTTGTCTCCCTGTCCGTGACGTCTTACACGAAGTTTTAATTATTTTTGTGTAGCTGGCTGGGGGAATGTGGTTACTTTCACCAAGGAGTCTGAGTGCTCTGGTGACACAGATTCGTGTATGGAAGATGAAAACATTCCTGTGCGTGGTAAACTCGCGTTACCAGCAGAAAAGCCATACCAATGCGATGGTAAACGAGCTCAGGCTTGCTCTCCATCGACAAAATCCTCCACCAAGAGTACTGTTGGGTTTTTCCGCTGTAGGTATTAATGTGTCTTTGACTAAGGTTAGTCCTCTCCGTTTCGGCAAAGCTCTACACGAAACAGTAGTTGATGTAAAATCAGTTTACAAGTTGCCACAAGGCAAGGTAGCAATTGAGTGCTCATTCCCAAAGTCAGGTTAAAACCCTGCTGAAATGTACGTCACTTCTTTGTTTTGATATTTACTGTGCTCCAAAGCACGTCTTTTTAGTCAAAGGCATTATTTCTGGTGTAGGGGAGATTGCTGAGAAGGAGACTCGTATGTCGTGTGTGTTGATCGGCTTCTTCGGAGAAATAAACAGCCATCTTTCTCGGTTTTACTTCACTTTTCGGGTGAATCTTTGCCAGATGACTTCCCGCTTGGCTTCCACAATTTTTCTGCCAAAGAGTACATTCCCCCTGTCCTTCGATGCTTCCGCTGCCAAAGACTTAGGCATGTAGCAGCAGAGTGCCGATCCCAGAGACGCAGTACTCGTTGTGGTCAAAATGAAGCTCTTCATAGACATTAATGGAATATGTTTATATAATATATGATTTTCGTCATTGTTAATAGAATAGAACACACATAACCTGCGTATCAAAGGACGAATTTGCAACTTGAGAAACCCAGATTCATGATAAAGAGTAGTTCCCGAAAACCAGTTATTGCACGCAATGCTTCTTTTTGTATATTTCCAAGCCTAATTTCTACCTGACAAATTGTCCTAAACTATATCCAAATACTCTAAACTTGGTCAAAATAGGCGAAAAATAAAGCTTTATATTCCTGCATACATACCGATACCGTTGTATATCAGAAGAAAAAGCATTCGCTCAAAGAGTAATTAAAACAGCTTAAAAAAAATACTGGCGTAACTTTTGTTCTACTATTAACAGCCAAACACCACTGACAAAAGTGTGAAATAAAGTTAAATCTGTTTGTGGTCATCGTAGTATTCAGTCCCTGCCAACATTGGTAAAGAATGAAAACTACTTTGTCTCTAATGAAGAAAGGGTTTATGTTGTGGTAAATAGTTTTGCGTATGTAAGCAGTAGTGAAAACTATGACCCAAATTCCTGGCTCGCAAATCTGCAAATAATAAGTCTTCTGACTTCGGTAATACAATGTTTGATGATCTTAGTATTGATGAGGAATTTTATTTAGCTGAACTGAAACAGGCAATACATTGTTGTACAAACAATAGTTCGCCTGGCGAAGACGACATTCTTAACGCTATGTTTAGACACCTTCCTGACTCTTGTTTAAATGTCTTACTCTTGTTGATTGGGATAAAGCTCTCGTGGTTCCTACATGTATTCTGAAGCCTGGGCAACCCCCTGCTGACCCATCGTCCTACCACCTTATCTCCCTGACAAGTCTTCTTGACACAAAATAAGGTATGAGCTTGCATGCAAATGCGCAATAGCGGGTGTAGGATAATGGGAAGGTCACCGGTTGCTAACGGAGATTGGTTGGATATACTGTGGGATTTATTGTCCTAATTTCGAAGCGAAGAAAACAAAGCTTTTTTCACACGACTATAGCCCATATCCGTTTTGAAAGTTTTACCTATTAAATAGTATATCCCTAAGTAGAGCGACATATTACAGTACTGGAAAGCGCATTGAAACAGAAAACCTTCCATGATCCAATAGTTGTACATAAACTCAAAGGTTATGTTTCTATTTAGATTAAAATTTCCCGGACAAAAGCAATTCAATTAATCTTATCGGACAACAGTTGTGGCAACCCCTAAGGATGGACAGCTCCTTCGAGGTCAAAATTTGTCATTTATTTTTTTATTTGTTTATAAGAACATTCTCGTTTTTGTCCTGCATTAAGTGAAAACCTTACATAAAAAATCTAGTTAGAAGTCGTTGAATTTTAAGTTTGATAATTTGTGATTCAGTTCATTGCAAGTGTACAGCTGGACAGGTTTTGCCTGATTTCTAGACTTCATTTTTTATCGAGATTTACTTTTTCCACTCCCCCCTGAAATTCGGCATGCTATTTTTGGCATAATCATCTAGTAAACCGTATATCAGATTTAGTGTGTTTTTTTTTAGCCCAGTTCTCTTTTTATA
>JAVFBY010234543.1:0-10741 GCA_034781015.1 Tonicella lineata | reverse complement strand
TTTAGGTTAAAAAAGGTTGGACTTGTCCTTTAAAGGTCCTGGGTTCCATCCCCGATGCACATCTCAAATTATTTTTTACTATGCATTTATCAAATGAGCACTTGACACTCATCAACAAAAACATGAGTGTATAGGCTAATTTGACACCTTTAGATAATCTTATTTGATTTGACACAATTAATAAAGATTACATATGGTCAGCAACTAGCCTGTCTTTCAAAAACACTTTAGGAGAAGCTTAAGGATGGACAGCCCCTTTGAGGTTAAAATTTGTCATTTATCTTTTTATTTGTTTATAAGAAGATTCTCCTTTTTGTCCTGCATTTAGTAAAAACCTTATATAAAAATTCTAGTTAGAAGTCCTTTTGTTCTAAGTTTGAAAATGTTAATTCAGCTCTTTGAAAGTGTACAGCTGGATGGGTCTTTTCCCATTTCTAGCACTTCATTTTTGGTCAAAATTGAATTTTTCAAGTTTTCTCAACAACCCTTTGGGCTACACCCGTTAAATTTGGCATCCTTGTTAGTGACACAATAATCTAGTAAATCATATCTCACATTTTTAAAATTGGGCTTACTTTTTAAAAATTCGTCTTTTAATGCAGAAAGTCCAATTTTAATCAGTAATTTTCAGGAAAATTCCTATAAAAAGAGAACCGGTGTACCTCAAACGGTTTTCGAGAAAACGAAGTTGAAAAATTTAATTGCGCCAAAAAATGAAGTGCTAGAAATCAGGCAAAACCTGTCCAGCTGAATGAGCTGAATCACAATTATCAAACTTAAAATTTAACAAAAATTTTTATATAAGGTTTTCACTTAATGCAGGACAAAAAGGTTCTTATAAACAAATAAAAAAATAAATGACAAATTTTTACCTCGAAGGGGCTGTCCATCCTTAAACATTTATAATATAGTAGGATAGGTCTGTTTCCAGTGAATATTTCAGTTTCCCTTTTAATAGAGTTATTTCAACTTATTTGAAATAAAATAATGTTCAAACCTTACTAAAAACACCTTTAACAATAAATTATATATCCTACACCAATGCCTTCTAAAAATGCAATAGTTTAAATAAGATAGGTTATGACAAAAATATAACCATGTTTTCCAAGCATTAACAAAAGGTAAGCCAATCTAAAAAAAGTTTTTAAAAAATTATTTCATTTGATTTTTAATTGAAATCTTAAGTAAAGTCTTATACAATGAGGAAACAAATATTATATCACATCCCAATATTGTTGTGCAGTAAAAAAAAATGTTATTTGTTTAATACATTATTATATTACTACATGTATAATGTTGTTACAGTTAGTCACTGTTGCATAAAATAAGTTGCATTGTCATAAATAAGTATTAAATTTGAGATAAAAAAAACTCAGGACGTTGACCTGTATATCGATTGAGTGATAACAATAGCTGCCTTGGGTTCAGTAACTTTTAAGTTAAAGTAAATATTATTTTGAAAAGTAAATAGAGAATATTACACAGTGACGAATGAATACCATAACTATTGGTTGAGTGAGTGGTGGAAAGATTAACCAACGGAACACATGGCGTTGATTTGGTTATATTTTCCAACATTCACGAGAGCATTTATGGTATTGTAATATTCAGACTTTTTATTATTTATATCACTCACAGCTTCCTAAAGAATGGCAACTTTACCAATCCCTCTGACCGTGCAGCTGTAATCACATTATGCCAGAATAAAAAAAGTGAACTCGATTTGACATCACTGTGCTTACATGTTTGTCAGCGATAAAAAAAATATTATTTATAAATGGCAGATTAGGTAAATTATGTTGTTGAACTCTTTTTGGAAACTTTCATTAAATATTCATTTGTCTTTAAAGTCAGTATGACACTCTATAGATTTGTGTTTTCAGAGGGACTATTCAATGTTAAGAAAGGGAATGTGTGCGTGTTTAGTTTTTGGAATGAACAGTTGAACACAGTCATCCATATGTCCGTAACTGTCAATCAAAACTCAAAAGTCAAACTGAAGACAGCAGACGACATGAAAAACAAATAGATCTGCCAGGGTCAAGGATCATAGTGAAATTCAAAAAGTGTTACCTCATGGCAGTGAAATATCAGTTTCTTGATAAATCTGCACCTGTATTATCTAGAACAAATGCTTACTATTTTAATATTATATTATTTATAGGTAATAAAGCATGGTTGGTTCTATATCTTGTCCATAACTATTATATTCTTGAGATATAACTATAACCATGACAACTAGAGCTTATAGATTATTAAAACATATATATTTATCAGGATTATCAACAAATAAAGGACAAATGTATTTCTATTTGATTTGTGCTGATCGAAAATATGAATATATTATGACCGTCACTACAGGGAAATTTAGGTCACTCAAAGGAAGGTTTGCTAGAAAGGCAATTTCTTTTTAAGAACTCACCACCCACCCACCTCCTCCGGGTCCCATAAAATTACGTAAATATCATGAATTGTTACCATTTTGTCTTAAAACACTTGATTAAGGGACTTGCATGATTAATGTTTGCGTTTTCCAATCTATCATAAATTTGTGACATATAGGCCTAAACCCTGATTTGATAATGTTTTTTGAGATAATCTTTTAAGACCTACCTTTAATAGATTTGTTAGGTGGAGGGCCGTCTCTATTCCAGGGCGGGTCCCCATGACTGGAGAAGTCTCGTAACTTCAAGTAACTTATTGACAGTCGAATAATTGACGCTTTGTCCAGCTGACTTGTTATGGCGGCAGGAAGGGGAAGTAACTTTGCCAACTCATAAAACTCGTAATTTTCTTTGCCCCGCCGAGATCGAGCTGCATCGCGTGATTTCTCTTTTCTTAATTCCAGAATGCTGAAATTAATAATAAGAAAAACAATATGTTTATTCAGTGGTTTAAAACTAGAAGAAAATGATTAATCAAGCACTCTTTTCTCATTGTGGGTCCAGAATAGCAGATCAGGGTGCAGTTGCTTGAAGTGCTAATAGCAGATTAAATCCCTAATCCAGAATTACACATTGAACTTATATCTCTAATCCTGAATTAGATATTTAATCTGGTATGAGCGCTAATCTTGGTTTTGAGCAATTGAACCCATCACTAATCCAAGATAAGACACCACTCCATAAGTGCCATCTGTAATCCTGAATGAAGGATTTAATCTGCCATATAAGCTCTAATCTCTGTTTTGAGCAACCAGGCCCTGAAGAAGAGGTTTTAGATTACAAATAAAATACCTCCAGATTAGAATTTTGTGAAACTTAAACACAATTAAACTGAATTCTAACTTGCATAATTCTCACGAAATCTAAGAATGTTGAAATGCTGAAAATGTATAGTGTTTATTAAACGTCATTACAACTTTTTGGGGGGGACACACCCTAAAATATGTTCAGTATATTCTGAAAGGAAATTAATTAATTCAATTTGGTCTAACATGATGTGATCAATTCAATGAATAAATTAAACAAAAGGATCGTTTATTTTTTTTCCTGATGAAACTTAATTACCTTGGTGAATAAAATAATTATAAAGATAACTAGAATTGTTCTGAGAAAGAAGTAAAATACCCCCACTATGCATTCATTATTATTGGATTAAAATACACTATTTAAATCTCATGCCTAGATAGCAAAGCCTTCATGTGATAGTAGCATATACCCTTTTTGGAAGGGTGCAGCTGGGTCATTGGTCTGAAGGTGTGATAGTCTGAAGGTCCATTGATCGGAAGTTCCGATTCTCCAAAGGTCCATTGGTCCGAAGGCCCGTTAGTCAAAATAAGTCAATAAACTTAAACATGTGTTTGCAGGGAATAATACTGTAATAGCTTTGTCATAGAGGAATTCAAATATAATTGGCCAAATAAACTATAAGTTTCAGTGGGTTTAATGAACTTACTTCTGAAAGCTTTCGGTCAATCGTTTATTAGGGTTTTCACATCTCACTTAAGGTTATTTCACTCATTATAGTTGTCCGGCCAATCAAAGTTAATCGCTGAGATCAATGACAACAAACAACCAAAAGTCATGGAACCAATACATGATGGCCAGAGATGAGTTTACTACTGCTGATTAGATAGAAAGTTATTCTTGTCTTCGAGGCTCGCTTGCATGCTAAAATTAACCAGTTTAATTGTCTAGGTCATGTCTGTTAATGCTGTTGCTGGGTATTATAGATGTGAACTAGCGAATCTTTTGGACTAACAGTCGGTAACGGACATCCGGACCAATGGACCTTTCAGACCAATTGACCTTCGGACCAATGGACCTTCGAATTAATGGACTTTCGGACCAATAGACCTTCGGACCAATGGACCTTCAATGAACCTTTGGACCAATGAAGCTTCGGACTAACCGACCTTCGGACCAATGGACCTTTTGGACTAACAGACCTTCAGACCAATGATAAACACCCTTTTTGGAATAGTAAAGTGACATAAGAGGAAGCTTTCCATATAATTGCCTGTTGAGATGTCCTTTATTTAACACAACATGAAACTGAATACAACACAATATAGGCTATCCATGCTAAAAATACTCTAATTATAATTTAAGAAGTAGTAGGTCGGACAGAAATACCTGTAAAAAAAATGATAATTATCCTGAAATGTTAGTCTGAATAGTCTGAATAAATAAAAACATTTCATAAATCCCTGAAATATTTCAATATAAATTTGTTTTGTCAAAATAATTATTTCAAACTGTCGAATTAATATCTTAGAAATAAATAAGAAGTGTTTTAGTTATGCATGTAGATTTTACCACAAAAAGAATGCTGATTGAATTCTTCCATTCACACTGAATAATAACATCAGATTCTCAATCGTCAAGCTCTGATAATGTTAATGAAAGCTGGGTATCTTTACCATATTAACAGTTAGCTGAAAGTGATACAATTAAGTAACAGGTACTCTGATAAGGCCAGGCCAATCAATCAGCCTGGCTAATAAGAAACTTGACGTAATCATGGTGATTCTCTTTACGATACCTGACTTCTCGAGAGCTATGTTACACTTGAAAGCTTTTCACCTCGTATCACTTTGTCCTCAGAGAAAAGGAGACGAGGGCCAGAGTTCATTGAAAATAAGGAAATGCACTTCCTCCTTAAGATGGATGAAGTTTGCCGTTTTCTGTGGACGGGATAAAACACAGGCAGGATCTGGTGACAATGAAACTTCCTGTCTGACCACCAAGTTATCCTCTCATGAGGGTTTATCTTAACCAATTCATCAAACCGCGGCAAATAATCCATACCTCTAATCATAAAAGGTAAATTCTCTTACGATGCCTCCAGAACTAAGCGAGTTCCGTTTTTGTAGTGGTTTGCTTGTTTAAGGTAATCAAAGTGAGATTTAAATAAGAAACAGATCCTAGAAAGACATACACAATCAGAAATGGATGAATACTTCATGAGGGTTCAGAAAGACAAGAGCTACCTCTCTAACTACCCAATCACATAAACAAACTTCAAGCACTAAACAAATGTAGAATCACAGTGGCGATCATGAATGCAAATTTCAAGCATCATATTGAACACTATCCAGACAAATTGACTTGATCCTCTTTTACTATCTTTATAAAAACATTGACATGGAAAATATTATTGTTAAACTTTATTTACCGATACTACATAATTTAAAAGATTTTTTTAAAATTTCTAGGCATGTTGTTGAATTCCTTTTTGTATTTAAGCCCCACTAGCCGCTAAACGAGGTGGCAGCTTAAACAATATAAGCACACTTAAATTACATTTCATTACCTAAAACAAATAAAGCAATGTTTCCCGTCGTTGTAATTTGTCGAAAAGCGCTCTAAACTGCTAAACACATTTGTATTTAACAGTGTGTGTTATGTACAGTTATCGTAGATTGCAATAACAACAAAAACTATAACTGTCTGCAAATTTCCATCATCCAAAGTTCCGAATACATGGTACTTCTAAGACGTATACACCTATAGAGACACCATATGCGACAAAACGCTATCGTTCTGTGTTATGATCTTATTTCATAACACACGAGATATCGACGTCTGTCGAGAGAAGTGCAGCATTCAGGGGAGACGCGATCAACTCAACCACCACCACAGCGAGAATCGGCACACTTCGAGAGGACGGGTCACTCTTCCTTTCACAACGGCGACCCTCGGATGTCCGACCTACCACAACCAGTGCACAGCGAGAGGGATGGCTACTTGTACCCGCATTTTCGACACCTCTAGACCTCGAACCACCATAGCAACACTCACGTGAGTACGAACTCTCACACAAGCTCATACTGACGCTGAAAGCCGGGACTGTCACTATCTCAGACATCACCAAACCTCGGGAACATGTCATTCACCTCACCCGGACCGGGTGGGCGAACTTCAAGAATGCCATGTATGATATCGCCGTATAACGCACCATCGGCCCCGATGAGCCCAGTCAACCCACCCAAGACAACAATAAGAGTCAAAACCTCAGACGTCCTCCTCTGTGGTGATGTAAACCTGTCAGTCTTATTTCAACAACACCTTCTTCATCCTCTTCCAACACTGGATACAGGCAGAACGGTGCTCATTCCCTTCACGGCGGGGTGTGGCCCTAAATGAGTCTGCTTATTATAACCTCACCGAACAGGCCCTCCTTCAAGCGGTGGATACGCACTCGAACAGTTCCAGACAACGCGTCGAGCGAGGTTCTACCACTTAACCAATCCCTAGACGATGTCACCCTAGATGCGGTACAGGAGGCCTGGCTGGGTTACTACGACTCCTTCCTATCACCTATACTGGCCATTCTACGACATCAACACACCGGAAAGGTCTGGGCCGAGTAGGCTATATTCCAGGCTTCATCCCCTACCCCCAGAAGCCCTTCACTGTATAGACGAGGACCGAGTACTGCGCAGCATCTCGATACGTAGGACCGAGCTGTAACTTACATCACCGGCGAGGAACCGATAAAGCATAACCGTTAATTTAAAAACCGGATGAGACGTCCAAAATCGCCGATAAGTTAACGTTTCTTCTATACCCGTCTAGTCGTGAATGACTTCGTGTATCTTTTATGCATGCGTTATCTTTTTGTTGTTGTTTCATTGTAATGTAGATGAATCCATAGGGAGACGTGCACTCAGGGTCAAGTACGTTACCATCACAGTGATTATTGACGTCACTTCCGGCTTTTAAATAAACTAATTAACGGCTATGCTTTATTGCTTCCCAATGTCACACGCTTTAATGTCTGTCAAATAAACGTTAAAAATAATAAGTTATGGTTGGAAAGCGCTGGTTATGTAGCCACAATCAACCTTAAGCAGGCTGATCGTTATATTCAAACTGTCGCATCCGGCCGGTCTATCAGTTTAGACGAAGAAAAATCAATAAGTATCGAGGAACCTTTGTGTCAAATATACTGATTGACTGGTCCAATGCGACGGCTTAATCAGCGCGGCGACCTGTTCTGGTTATACAAGCGCTATTTGCCACGATTTGATTAGTATAATATCTCGAAATAAAACCTCTGGAAGGTTTATTATTGCTCAGTATTAAAAATAACATCAGTCTTAACACCAGGTAACATATGCTAAAAATAAAAAAAGGAATCATTAGATTTCGCTGACTACATTTAGCTGACCTGGTTTTCACGGGCTTTGAAAGAATAAAAATGAAGTGGGAGTGACTATTTCACTGTAAATCTTGTCATTCTGGCATCAATGTGTACCTAATTATATCCCCTGTTTTGCTCCTTAGGTGTGTATCTTTGGACCGATATTATTTTCTGTGTACATTATTGATCTCCAAGAAGTGTATCATGCATAAAATAGTGTACTTGTTGCAGGTGATAACCTATATATTTTTGCATGCATGCTACTGACACAAATCATCAACACCTAAATACATATTGAGCTCATGCAGTGCAATAGGTAAACTTTGAGCAAAATGCCAGTAGTTAAAAATATCTTGCAGAATATTTCGCAACAGTGGGATTTGATCGTCACTCAGGTTTGGGTAAGGAGGGCTTGGTAAGAACGAAGCTGTCTAAATCAATCAGTATTTATTCACTTTTGAAGCCGGTGTACATATTCTTTACGTTACAGCTGGATGTAAACTATTAATATTACTAACCGCCCGAAGCACTATTTTACAAATAAATCTATAAAGCCTGTACTATTGGGAAACTGAAAGAAATTTTGGGAATAACTGAGAATTTATCTGTGAATCAACCAATTGTGAAATCAGGAAAACATAAAGAGGATAGAATGCCAAAAGAACAAAATGGTATTCCACCAAGGACTTGTAAACTTACAAGATGTTTACAACAAAGCGCTTCTTAAAATGTCACCTGGCTATCCATTCCGGTGATCAACTATTGAAATGCAAAGTTCGCAATATAGAATTTAAACGCAAGTCTGCAATGCATACTTATGTAATGAGTCATTCCGAGGCAAGTGGTTTCAAGTGCACAAAGCGTGATGCAGAATTTAAATCCAAACTTAACTCTGGGAACAATCTGTTGTTTATAGAAATGCCAAGCCTTTTAAATGCAACGAATGTGATAAATGTTTTAAACGCCGGCGTAAGTTGGACGATCATATCGCAGTTCATGCAAATCTATTCCCGTTTTATTGTGACGACTGCAATAAAGGATTCTTTTACAAAAGTGCCCACAGACACCACATAGAGATTCACGGTACAGACAAATTATACCAATACGAACTTTGTGACATGTAGACTTGCAGTAATTATATGTCAAGGCGGGGGATTTTGTTCAAATAGAGTGACAGCCCTTCTTTTTTCCAATCTGCATTTATTACACGTATGGTCCCGACTCCCCTGAGTGTTCGGAAAGCGATCAGGAAAACAAGCGACCGACCACTCTTGACACACACACAGCGCCTAGGCGACAGTAGCCACGCCTACTTATAAATATGCATAACAGGGCATCGAGGCAAATTTGTCTGTAGCAAGACAGACTTGATTAAGCAGCGAGGTACAGCGGCAGGCTCACGTTATCTAAACTTTATGAACTCAGAATGAGCCGAATAACTTTAAATTTTGTATGAAACACGGTGAAGATCCACTCTTCAGGTACCTGGCTTTCAGTGTAGGCCTACATACTAATTTTCCTGAACTATAAGCTAAAATGTTGTGTTTTGAGAAGTAGTTTAGACGCAGATTGCATGCTATCTTGAGGCGCCTCCATCAACATTAGGTCACTGTTATAAAGCGTTGGCTGTCATGTAAACAAAAGAAGTGTGTATTGAAAGGTCAGCTTATGTTAAACCCAGGTCTTCCCTGTAGTAAGCGGCGGACACGTTTAATACTTTACCTGACTGAAAGGCATATTTTTTTTGTAATTTGAAGGAAACTGACATGTTTTGAGCTCTGACTTGTTTATTTTGTTACGCATTTTGTCAGAGTTTGGATAGATTATCCTATATGATCAATGTATTGATTTGTGCATTTTGTGTAATATCGTGTAGCAAGGTGTATAATAGGAATCATAAAAGGGTAATGTTTTGCTTGAATATCAAGATTAAATATTTTCTTTGTTTATCTAATTGCGCGACAATGAACACTCCAACGAGATTTAATTTGATAATATTGCTTTCTTTGTTAATAACGGAGATTGTCATGTGTAAGTGAAATGACCCTAAGTACGGTCTTAAACCACACTCGAGCAATTGTTGATCATATATGTCGCGTTTATGCCATGTTTATTAGTCAAACTGGTAATCTGTTTCTTTATTTTTGTTTATTTTCACAGAACTGTCTATGTTATGACTGTTCAGCAGTAATGATAGTTAGGCCAACTGTATATCACCCAATGGTAATACAGTTAGAAGAAATCTTTACCCGGTGTTATTGTTGAATGCGTTCCTTCTTGCGTCACACTGAGGGCCAGACGTGTTAGACAATTTGCCATCCTTTACGAAATTTTGAGTGATATGAATAATAAAAGAATATCTTGGAATGAAGATTGAATCACATAAATATTCCGCTCCTGAATCGTAAGTATAACCAACTCAACGCTTTACGACTCGTTGGTTATCCCTCGATTGCGTCCTTGTATTATCTTAACTAGATAATCTTTGAGATATTTGCACATGTAGGCTTGTTTTTGTGTCTCCAGAAAAATTGTAAATCTGCGATAGCTTAAACAAAAATATATGCCAGAACCAGATTTCGGTATAACTCAAACAACACACATTTGTGAGTATTATCTAGAAAAAAAGATGCTGCGCCGGCGTCTCTGTGTCCGTGCCTTATGAAGAGAAAGAAATACAGCCTTTACTTGGGTGAACTTCAAGATAACTCTATCGACATCCTCTATAGCTCAGTCGGTAGAGTGTTGGCCCTGTTAGCTAAAAGCCTCGGGTTCGATCCCCGGTGGAGGCATGTCACATTTTCTTTCTCTGCATTTATAAAAATATATATACATTTATGCTGTGAACACAATAACTTTAAAACAAATAAACTTAAAAGTCTTTAAACTTGAAAAGTAGCTTTATTCTGTTAATATGTGGGTTAGTATTGCATTATTGACATGTACGGGTACATACTTGCTCACAGCGACAACACGGTTAATTAAGCAACATGCACAATGACTGTTGTTCGTTTATATAATTGATTGTTAACGTTGCATTATTTCACTCTCTTTGAAAAAAAAAATTCCCCACAGATAACAAAAACACGTAGGACACGCATATAGACAGTCGTTTACATAACCCCTAAAGTGGATCGATATGACAGGGTTA
>JAVFBY010234432.1:0-10741 GCA_034781015.1 Tonicella lineata | reverse complement strand
CCGAACGATCGGTTACGTGGGGCTAAATACACGTGAACGGTATTTCGTTCACGCCAGAATTTGAAAATGTAAGGCCTGCATATATAAAAGGCTTTAGGCTCTAGTTATATATAGAAGATTGAGGGCGCAGAAGAGTCATTGACAAAGGGGGGAATGTTAAACAGCCATAAAGCTGGCTGGCTAATAATCTGGCTAATAATCACTGCTAGACATTCAATGTTGTCATGTATATCTGCACATGGCCTGTAACCCATATAGGTTTAGAATTTTCAGTAATGCCACTGTGAACTGCTATGACTAGTGACAAATTTGTTATTTGGCATCTTGGGGAATAAAATAGATATTTGTTGTCAGACAGTAACATATATGAGGATATAGCAATGGCACACTTCACCTAAATATATATTTTAAAAATACAGAGAAAGAACATTTTGCATGCATGTTTGCAAATCAACATGTGATCGAATTCGGGACCTTTGATAAGCATGGCCAACACTCTGCTGACTTCTATATTTGTCCTTGTAAATCTTTATAAATGTAAAGAAAGAACATTTTACATACCTCCTTGAACCCGTGACCTATACATCAGATTTTCTTTCTCTGCATTTATGAAAATATATATAGATTATATTATGATTTATCTGTTTAATTGATTGCATTCCATGTTCCAGTGTGACATTCTTATGAAATATATATGTATATATTTGTTCAGTACATTTTGATTTTGTTGCAGTCTGAAACCTGTGAAGTTTATAGAGAGATCGCGAGTTGGAGCTCAGATGTTATGTTCCTCATTCAGTCCTGGGGGAATATTTCTAGCTACTGGCAGCTCTGATAATGTGATACGGGTGTACTGTTTTACCTCAACTTTACCAGAGAAAGTCAGTGAGCTAGAAGCTCACACAGTAAGTCTATGCTTATATAATTAATTTCTTGGCTTCTGTGACGTTAAGTGTTCATTGTTTGCTAAGCTTAGTTTATCAACAAATATCTGAAGGATAACTTTAGTCACACAAGATAAATTTTGAAATATCTGAATTGAAAGAAGTGGACTCTAGATGTTTTTACCTCTCAGGCAAGAATTGTTTAGGAGGTATTGTCGTCATCTTCATTGACGGGACGTATAATGGTATGGGGTTGTCCCTCTGTCCTGTCCGTCCCATAGATGTCTGGAAATAATTTGAATCACATAGGCTTTGTTTATTATGAGTCTTCTCCTTGTATTTTGAAATGTGAGAAGCATGTGATTACCTCAGTTTCTTATGAAGCAATCACTGGCAGTTGGTTCAATCTACGCACTATGAAGTCTGGCACAAGTCAGATGCAAGTCAGATACAGTCAAGCATGCTATGCTGATGTGTGCCTTCGGAAAACCTCGGATGCAAGGAGATGCATTGAGGTTCCCCCATGAATGTCCCCACTCCTTTAGAGTAACACATCTTCCACCCCTTTGTGTCATTCTCATTCATTGAAAGTTTACATCCGATGGATTAAGTGAGTCACACTCATCTCTTATCATACTATGCTAACAAAAAAAAGCATGTGAACTGGCTTGGGAAAATCCTTAAGTCCTCTCAAATTTCTATTAAAACTAAATATGATAAGACATTTTTTTAACTTTAATTCAGGCGGTCACAAAGTATTAGCTTTGCTACCTTTTCTTTTTAGTATGCTTTAAGCCAGGTAGTTTGGTCCTCACAAAGAAAATGAGTGACCTTAATTCTGCAATAAAAACTCCTGTTTGGCGTAAATCCACACAACTCCTATATTGTACAATCTGTAAATGTTATTACTTCTGACTCTGATATTAAACTATGTGATGACAAGGTGCTGATGGTTGCGCAGGACCTTCCTGATTCGGGTGCTTTAGGAAGTACATTTTCTATTGTGTATTGTTTTTTTTGTCCTGTCCGTGTCTTGTCTTGTCAAAGGTGGTTTCCCCCCACCCGTTATGTCGTCATAAAGGTGAAATACCCCTGAGCACAGCTTTAAAAAAAAACATAACCTATAAACACTTGTTTCAAAACTTGGCACAGCAAAATGATAAAATTAAGACATTCTAAAAAATCTGGTATTTATGCAACAAATTGTTGTCTTCAGATCCACATCGCGACAATATAATACCAGGGAGCTAACGCGCAAAGGCCTATTAGATATAAAAAGATTTATTATATATATATATCCTGCGGCCCCACTTATTAACCCTAACTATAAAATTTTCTCAAATTGTAAAGGGGTATAATTTACTAGGTCGACTTAAGCCAGGGGACACCACGAAATTCCCAGAATTACCCCTTTTATTATATAATAAAGAGTCAACTCGGCCGTAACAAGCAGAGATTCAACACATTCTAACGAATATATTTATTTTTGGAATATACATTCCAACAAAATGAAATGAACACGTGGTGATAAACAAGCAATCCTTCATCCGCCGGTCTTCAACCCGTTGTCTACCATTCCGTATCGACCGACTTTAATACTTCAAAGATACCATTATCAGAAGAGACACGACCATTCTTCTCATTGAAACCATAACTGAAACATGAGAAAGAAACACCCATTAGATAACAAAACCTAACTTAGTGGGATAGCATTAGGCCTCAGGGCATGTATCTCAAAACTGTTTTTTTTTCGTTGACAAAACGACACGTCTACCTCTCGTGGTTAACAAGAATAGAATGGAAGATTATGGCTTACCATGTGACCAAGACTATAGGGGAAGCCGTCTAGTGGAAGCCAAGGGGGAGATAACTCATACAAGTGTACATATATGTTAAAATCTGTTACAAAAGGCGTTAATTAAGAACGTCAATCACCGATTGAATGCAATTAGTAGAAAATGGTGAGATAGATGTGTAAAAAACAGGCATTTCGCAGAGTTGTTATTTACACCAATTGCTTATATATGAAAAATGAACACAAAACATTACCGGTAGGTATTCTATCAACACACAAGCTTTAGTGATCTACAAAGTGAGCAATAATCACAGCATGTGTGAATAAAGACAGCATGGGATGACCCCTTCCAGGCAGCTTATGAGATGTGTGAAGAATTAATCTAAAGCTTTTTAACTTTAACCCTTAGAACAAGCGAGGCCACTTGAGTGGCCTACTTTAGCGGCCTACCTCTATAACGTATATACCCGATAGGCCACTAAAGTGACCTTTTATGTGTACATATATTAACACGTTTCTTAGCCAATCAGATTGTATTTAAACCGAGGTCTCTGGTTCCTAGGCATCAGGGAGCATCACTATTGTTACACTTTGTGCATTTATTTTAGTTTGATAGATTTACGTGTATTCCTGGGCCGATTTTGGAAATTTTTTCTCCATTTATGCGACGTGTCAAGCCGAACAGGCATTGCAGATGATATTTTCCAACTCAGAAAGAGACATCAATAACAGCAATTATGGTCACAAAAATGATTTAAATCTAAAAATGATAGTGAAGAATCTATACCAACAACAACATTTGTTTGAACGATAATAAAAGTGATGTTTATGAGGAAGGTGCAGGTGATGCAGGTTGGATTATGTAATTTTACGCAGCGGGGAGCCTAGGGTCATGGGTCATAAGCACCATCTCGTTATTTAAAGAAATTGTTTTTAAAGAGCTCATGATCCCAGAAATTCCCCTGAAGTGTTGTTGTTGTTTACAATAACTGGGCATGACTATGCTGTTAGATACAAATGTCTTTGGCAGTCTAGAGCGCTTGGCAACTAATTAAAACGACGGGAAACGGTGCATTATATATTTAAGGTAACGAAATGTCATTTTAGTAATAAATTGTGTGCTTATATAGTCGTAGCTACCATCTCATTTAACGGTTACTGGGGCTTTAACATTACCCTCCTACATGTACACTGCCCTCAGGTTTATGAAGGGGTTAGTGTTGACTGGATTTTAATTGTGAAGTCTTGTACTTATAAAACCTATTGATAGGAGTAATAGCAGCTCACCACTCTCCAGAGGTATTGTGCAGACATGGAGACGTTATAATCTATATAACAACTGACTTCCTGACATTGAGGACTGAGAGGTGCTGCAACATCATGGCTGCAACAGAAACAAGATATTTGATCATTTATATTTTTGTATTGCATGATTAATACTTCAACGTACTCTATAGCTCAGTCGGTAGAGTGTTGGCTCTGTTAGCCAAAGGTCCCAAGCTCGATCCCCGGTGGAGGCATGTCAAATTTTAGAGAAAAAAAACTTTCTATGTATTTTTAAAAATATATACATGTATGCTTGGGCATCTCATACATGTATATTCCAAATTGTGTTTATTCAGAAGTTGGTGTCTGGAGAGATTGATGTCTGGAGAGGAAGGTACCTGTAGAGTTTCAGTGTAGAGGTCAGTCAAGAGGTTTGTATCTGGAGGGGTCGATGTCTGGAGGCACCAGTGCCTGGTAAAGTTGGCGTCAGGAGGGCTTGGTGTCTAGATGGGTTTATACAGTAAGGTTGTCATTTACTAGGATTTTTGGTATATTACAGGTACTTCGGTTCAACTATAACATTGATTAAATGCCATACCTGTTTAAAGCTCGTCTTGTTATTCCATGAACCAGTTGTATCATATCACCATGTTGAACTGGACGAGGAGTACCTTCTATTGTTATAGAGTCCCTGAAACAAAATGAAAAAGGCGATGTCAATATTAACGCAGCTCAGAGAGCTATAGTCGAGTATTGGTAAAACACTTCATAAAAACTTTAGAATTATAAAAACATAGTAAAGCCTTTTGAAAAACGTTTACATGTATATACATTTGAGAAAGTAGATCGCACTGGCACAGGGTAGTCAAAAATGACAAATCATCATGTTCTTTATTAACTCTCAGAGACAAGTTTTCAATGGACTATAAGTTTGAGTTATCATGGGTGAGTTACAACTCGAGAAGTCAACATTTTATATATATATCTATATCTATATTCTCTATGTATATGGTTATCTTTGACTTCGCAACTTTATTGATCATCTTAGCTCTTGACTGAACATTTTAAATATTTACAAGTATATAACAGATAGCCATAAATTATTATAAGCCTCAGCCCACTGTGAAGAAATTAGATTTTTAACGAGCAGACGTCTGCTTTTGCGTTTGGTTGCCATGACAACACATAGCCGGCCTGTATTTATAGATTTGATAGTATTGTTCCACTAATAAGCATGTAAGTAGTGGCGGCGCATATTGATTTTATAAATGGTATGAGTGTTATGTCAGATGTGTGATAATAACAAGTCAAGTTTTATAGAAAGTATTCACTTTTACATGTAGGTTTAACATGTGTATTAAGCCAGTGATGTTTGTCAAATTTGACATGAAATATTTACAAATCATAAATAATCAGTTTTTTAAAAAAAGTTTGTCAGGTGCTGCAAAACTTAAATCATTTGGCGTGATTACACTTCTTTGTGTTTGTATGGACATATAGGCATATTTGGTAAAAAAACCTTACATATATAATGTATATTATAAGCTTTCATGTACTTCTGGTAAAGTTGAGATTGTCTGTAAAATCGCCAAAAAAAGAAACCCTATTACCCTTTACTTTTTTTGCTACATATGAAATTAACAAATTGGCACTGTGCCAAGTGTCCTGAAATTCCTGATAGACCACTATTCTCAGTTTCGCTGGAGGCATGTGTTTGTTTCTTTTGTTTATTGAAGAAGAAATGGAATAATTGAAGATAATAGAATAGAAATAAAAATCAAGCCACTCTCGTCTATTACGAATTTTAGGACAGTTGGATTAGACGAGTTTCTACATTTTAAAATTAAGTCATTCCTTTTTTAGTACGACCAGGACAGTAGACCTTAGTGGCGAGGTTAACGGTTTTAAAACGCCGTGTTATTAGGTAGATATACTAGAAACAAATCATTGAAATACACTATGTATATAGACAGGGCAGGAAAAAATGTGTAATTAATTAGTAATCTCATTCCCGGAAAGATCGCCGCATCTCGCAGGAAATTCGCTAGGCAAAGATTTTTTTTTAAATTTAAAAGATTAACTTATCTTTGGAATACAACATTCCATACCTCAATATTGGGTGAGTCTGTCACAAATGTGTCAAGTGAATATAAAAATGAACAGCAGTCCCGCCTTGGCGACAAGTAATGCGAACGTAAACTATCAGAAGATCATACCTACATGTAAGGTTAAAACTGAAAACACGAAGTGGAGACACGACATCTATGGTATAATTATAAATCTCCTTTTTTAGTATAGACACTAGGCAGTGCAGGGAAATTTTTGACATTTGATACAAGATTCCCGAGAAGGGTTGCATTTTTTGCGGCCCTGTATATAGATATAATTTTTCCCGAGATAAAAGTGTCAAAACAGTTTATTATAATAAATATATGCATCAAAGTAAGCTTTTTGTTCAAGCTCGGATTCACTATAATGTTAAAGCCATTGTTATTCTGCACCATTGAGGTCACTACAGATATTCAAAATAGCTCGTTCTCCATTACAATGACTTTGAAACCAATAAAATATGGACATATATTTTTAAAATTACACTTGGAAAAAACTGAAATCTGGTGAAAATTCAGTGGGCTTTCCCTTTAACATAGACATTGCAGTCAATGCCACTTGCATGTGTGTCTGTTTCCAGGCCAAATGTAATCAAATACACATCTAAATTCCACTAATGAAAGCTCATGTTTTATTGATGTAATATGATATGGAATCACCTGCTAGGCCTGCTGGTACATGTAGTCTGTGGTGTTAACACATTGTAACTGTGGAAACTGTTCTCTGAATGTTTGATAGATTAATAGATTATGAATTATGTATACTGTAAACATGCTATTCCCTCAATCTCTGTTGTAAGAACTGATAGGGAATATGGGGATATTGTATGTTGTCTGATCACAAATACTTCTTCTACATGTAGGAAAATTGAACTGGAAGAAAAAATCTTGAAGCTACATGTAGCTTTCCAGTAATAGCATAGCCTGGAGATATTTCCTCTTGCATTAAAGTAGATGTAGATATCTTTCAAATTAACTGTTATAAAACTTGATATAAACCTGTTACAATGACCAACCAGAATTTTAAAAAAAATTGCTTAATTATTGCCAAGATTTTGAAGGTTTTTGTCATTCTTAAATTTTGGGAAAAAATATGGTTCTTTTTCAGAAATATTCAATGTTTTCCGAGATTTTGAAGTCAACCTATTGTCTGGTGACATCACCTTCAAACATCAATACAAAGGCTATTGTTCTGTAAACTGTTCAGCCATGCTGTACTTTAGACAGCTGTCTGTAGACTGTTGTCCGCCTACTCGGGATGAACTTGAGATGGACTTGGGTTCGCGCAGAATGCATTAGATGTATACATGCATCTCTTATCATGTTTCTTGTAGCAAATAAAACCAAGCACTTGTTTCGCTGACGTGTGATTTCTTAACAATATATGTCACAAAATCACAAGTGAAGTGTTATTTCGCCTGTCAACCAAACCTGTTATCTACATGTAGATCACCAATGCAACTACTGTTTGCGACATTAAACACCAAGGAAACAAACAAACTGAATGCTGTTTGAATTTCAAGAAACCCCACTGTGATGCAGTGCTGTGGATATTCACAGAATCACAGCCGATTTATACAGACTAAAAAGAAAAAATTCTTTATCATTTATGTATACAAAAAACTGTATATCATAGTAGGTTATTCTATTTTACGTGCTAGCCTACTGTAAATCAAATTCAACATGTATGATAAATGAAGTGACAGCAAGAATAACATGCCCAGACCAATAAAGCCCCCCATCAGCTAAATTAAGTCACAGCAAGAATAGAATTCAGGGGCCATTGCATGGGTGATCCTGTCCGGCTGGTTGGTTGGTTGGCTGTCCGTCCGGCTACCTTTTTTGTTAACACTTAATATCTCAAAAAACTACATAGCTCTTTGCCTCATACAGGCTTTCTTGCCTGCGCCCTGTTGGCGCCATGTGCTGCCTCTATGAAATAAATATAGTGGTTCCTAGGCTGTTCCCTACAGAAATACAGTCCAAAGAAACTAATTTCAACAAAATTAGGCATGGGGCAGGCGGAGAAGCTCTGCAGCAGTCAGTCTGAGGCGTCATCAGGGGGCAAAGAGTTAAGTTACATTCACTAAACTTATATCTCATACAGATTGAGTTAGGTAGATGTGCATTTTACATGTTTAATCAGACCACCCAATTTACATCTGCAGGGTGGCAGGGGAGGGAAGGGCCTAAACCCAATACTGTGTAATCCACAATGGACTAATCACGGCACTCAGATTGCCACATGTACAATGTAATTATATCCCATATGCTCACAATAATAAACAATGAATGAATTTAATCTGTTTTTCTTATTTAAAAAGAAATATTTTTCCTCCTCTGCCTGAAAGATGGATGTAAATGAGCTCCCTGCCCTCTATTGTTATCTGAGCTAAAGGGCTTCCTTCACAAGGTTGCTTGTTGTGGACTGGTGGCATCCTGTTTTGTCTTTGTTTGAAGTGAGGTCAAGGTGGTTTCCTCTACACATTGTACTGTCATCCCGTTATATGAGTGAACAAGTGAAATATGGTGTAAACCCAAATCAAGTAAACTAACAAACTGGGAGCAAGTAAATGACATGTGCTTCTTGTGCCAGGGTGCTTTAGAGCTGAAGGTACATTAGGAGATGATGTGTTGTTGTGCCTTGCACTGTAAAGTCGCGCACTTTGTCTTCCTGTGTTTTACAGTTTACCTCCTGTATCTTGTTAATTATTGTACTGTCCAACAGACACACAGCCATGTGAGTGAAATACAGTGTAAAACACAAATTAATAAAATTTAAAAAAAGAATCAATTGACCTCTATTTGGATAGGAGTATGGCGTTAAACAACCCCAATCAATCAATCTATTTGGATAGGGTAGAGAATCGTCTCATGTAAAATCTAATTTTAAAGAAAATAAAGAAATGTTTTATAAATGGTTTGTTTTTTTTTGGCTTTATTTCAGACCAGTGTTAGATGGGAAGTATGGATTAAAAAGATGGCAGATTGGCGAGATTGCTTCCAAGATAGGACAACTTTATTATCATTACTAGTAAGTATTTACTGCTAACACAAGATACAATGTAGGACAACTTTATTATTATTACTACAGTAATGTATTTACTACTGACATGAAATAGCGGACAGGTTAATTATCATAGCTAGTTAGGTATTTACTGCTAACACAACATATGACAACTTTATTATCATTACTAGTACATGACATGACAACTCAATTTATTTCACCAATGTGATGGAAATTTTGTACATTAACATAAATAATTAAGGCGGGAATAAAACCCCAAGAGGTTTCTTCTATAAAAAAAAAGAAAGGGGTGGTTGGGCGGGAGCTTCTTGATGCCCTGACGCTCTCGGAGTTAAGGGGCATCAGGAAGTAGGGATTTTTTTGTGGTGTTGTTTTTTTCTTTTTTTTTTCTTTCCTTGTCTCGTCTTTCATGTTGCCAGTGACGTGAATAGTGGTTTCCTCCACCCACGCTGTCATATAGGTGAAATAGCCCTGAATATGGCGTTAAAACCCAATCAACCCTACTAAAAAAAAAATGATTAACTTAAGGCATTGAACTGTGGGAAACAATATATAAACAACATTTAAACAAACAAACAAATAAATAACTGTTGCTTCATTAATCAGGAGTAGTTGAAATATCCGAAATCTCACAAATTACACAAATAAGGCAACTTTAATATCATTAGTAGGTATTTAATGCTAACACAAGATATGACAACTTTATTATCATCGGTACTATTATTTACTGCCAACACAAAGTAACGTTATGTAATTTATGTTTTATCATTCCTACATATATAGAAAACGACTTGTTCAACCTAAGGGATGATAGTAACTGAACTTATTGGCAGCCAAGCTATTTTTCACACACACTGTATTGTTTTTTTCTTCAAATAAATATATAATTATCAAATCTTTAACTTTATGAAGCTTGTTATTGAAATAGTGTTGAAAAATAATCTTTAAATTCATATAATACATAATTTTTTTGTTTCAGTTTACGAACTAGTGAAACAAACTACTTGAATGAGTCATACTCATTTTACGCGGCAATAAGAATGAGAGCCTATTACTCAAAGACAGCTAAAGATGACAGGTATAGCCCTTTAAAAATGTTTGTTGTTTACCTTATTTCACTTTTGGACTGAAATTGTTTCTGTTCTTTTACCTTTTTCACCATCTTACTAGCTTTTGCTTTTTAACAGTGGCTGTAGACCAGTTTGTGAAATCATAATGGAATTACCATGGCAATCTATCCCATAATCTAATAGATTATGGGATAGTTTGTCAATGTAAAAAGACACAATTTTTAATCTGACAATCATGTTACATTTATATCAGAGTTTTCCTCCCATATACATGTAATTCAACATGCATTTTTATTTAAACAACTAGGCAGTTTCTTCATTACCAGTGGCGGCGCCAAGGGGGGGCATTTGCCCCTCCAGAATTTTTTTTTGCCCCCCCCAGTTTGCCCCTCCCCTGGCAATCAGTCACTCTAGGTTCAGAGTCCTGTCAATGCAGTAAAGATGCTTACCGTGATCTACATGTATACAGTCAATCTGATTAAAAACCAGACCTTAATAGCTCTCTACGCCTTATCGCAATTATAAATATAGTTGTATTCAACGACGTCAGGTACTCTGAGATGCAATGGTCTCAATACACAAATGAGTTT
>JAVFBY010234431.1:0-17518 GCA_034781015.1 Tonicella lineata | reverse complement strand
TCACATAGATCGCGAAGGTAGGTGAAAAATAGCAATATCTATATCCTGGAACTATACAGTTATACCCATACTCAACAGAGTTGTCACCCCTGAGATAGCTAGCGCGCTCGAAGATCTCGGAGTAGGCAAATCACGCGGTAATAGTATGAGTTATACCCAATATATATGTCATTGGTTATACCGACTCTATACCAGTAAGAGGCCATAAGGTTATACAACTCACATGGGCCCTCGATTAATATGGAGACCAGCTCAGTTCTCACTCAAATTTGTATACGCGTTGGCCTACATGATTGATATGGGCGGTATAAAATCATGGGGAATATAATAAGCAAATTTCGAGGGAGAAAAGATGTGGTAAGTAAATTTACTAAATTTTACTTCCGTAGGCCTATATAGGCCTACATGTATATAAGATATTATAAGTTGGCAAACTTTGTTAAAGCAAATTGAAAGCATGTGTTGTGTAATCTGTTGACCGACTGTACAAAATTCAACGAGAATTGTGTCTAGTGATGTGTGATCTAGTGATGTGTGAACCTGGATAAACCTGCATGCTGTGTGAAAGTAATATTCACTATATCCCGATCGGATTTATCAAGATTGGTGCTGTGTATGCGTGAACCTGATCTCTACCAGAGTTGTCGTTCGTGCCTTCTGCCTTTAATCTCTGTAAACGTCTTTTACAAGATTCTTGTAAAGGGCATTTCAGTAATGGAATGCAATGTTTGAAAACTATTTAATCATTCCTTTTCATAGATGTACAATGTTCTACGATAAAATTGTCTTTGAACGGCATAAAATTCGTACAAAAGTTAAATTTTAAAGGTGAACTATATTTCTTCCGAAGCAACATGGCCTGTTTCATTTGATTAAAACCTTCGCCGGTATATAACCGACTTGGTCACAAAGAGCTAGGCTCTATTTTATGTAGTGATATGCATCAAATTGGAGAAAATTATGCGGTCGTCAATCGGCGCATTACTGCTGTAAGAATGCGCAGCTTACATGACGATGTTGTACGATAACAGAGTAATTCTGTGTTTTAAAATCTTTACTATCAAATGTAATTGTGATTAGATTGTCAACAAATAATAAATTGAATGTCAAACTATACACATTTACACAAATTTCCAAGGAATATGTTTTCCAGCCTTGGAATAAGTGCACTAAACCGAAAACTTGACATGTCATCTATTTGTCCCAAAGTTCTAGTCTGCGTTGAAAAGCTAGATAGTACTTAATGGTAACAAAATGGGCCTGTTTGTCTAATTATGTTATTCGGTTAAACTTTCTCAGTCATTGCCGAGGATCGAGACTCGAACAACAACTCCGAACGTCTCTGGTAGAGATTTCTTAGAACCTAAAACTTATTCTCCATTCGTGTGAATCTGAGAGAATTTTCCACGGAGCTTACATTTCCAGTTAAATAGTTTATTTCACATTTAATTATTTCTTTACACAATTAACAGGATCCGTCTATAACGTGGGAGGAAGCACCTCTCCGGATGATGATGGAATCTAGTGGCAAAGACGGTTATAATTTCTGGTTTGGAAGGAGCCGGTCTAAGAAAAGAAATGAAACTTCACTAGAGATAAAAGAACACCAAACAGAATTGGGTGAAGGAAAGAAGGGAGTGGACACACGCACACCACCACCACCGCCGCCTCTATCTACGTTACCATCTGCGAGAAGAGACAGCCCTGGTGAGCTAAGAATGTGTGCGTGGTCGAGCGGGAAATCTGGCTACACTTATTATGAACCAGACAGTGACTCCGACTGTGATAGCCCTTCCAAAATGTTTTCAACAACAAGTGGAAAACGTGGTTATAGATACTACGATAGGTACAGCTCTGAAGACGACAAGTCTTCCAGGAGAAAAAGTCGCAGAATGCCTTCAGAAAGAACTGGTAAGCGAGATGACGCGGTTTACAACCCGCCTGGTTTGGATGACGAAAGACGTCCTAGAGAACGAAGTCGATCAAGAATGTCTTCCGAAAGAAGCGGAAAGCGTTCTTACAGTTTTTACAAATCGTCCAGCTCGGACGAGGGAAGTCGCTTAAGGAGACGAAGACTACCAAGTCTTGACAGAATGAGTCGCAGAATGTCTTCAGAAAGAAGTGGTTATCAAGGTGACAGGGTTTACAACCCTCCCCGTTTGAATGGCGAAAGACGTCCTAGAAGACGAAGTAGATCAAGAATGTCTTCTGAAAGAAGTGGAAAGCGTGATTACAGTTTTTGCAGCCCGTCCAGCTCGGACGAGGAAAAAGGTCTTAGCAGACGAAGAATACGAAGCCATGGCAGAATGGCTTCACGAAGCAGCGGAAAGCATGGGTATAGATTATACAGTAGAAGGATATCGTCTAGAAGCTATAGCAAATCATCACCAGGACTAAATGACAACAGCGAACCCCATATTAACTTTGCGGAAAGCGAAAAGGGGATAGTTGAGAGACGAATGCCTCCAAAAGACAGGGATAGCCATCTTTCCAGGGAAAACCTAGGCGATGGAGGGAAATCGGATGAGAACAAACAAACTTCATCTTCTAATGGCATCACTGACACAGGGGCGCAGAAAGTAAAGATTAATCTCAAACAACAAAAAAGAATGAGACCAAAACGAAGCGGAAAGCAAGGCTACAAACCTTATGGAGAAAGCAGTTCGACAGCTGTATGTCAATCGGTACATGGTGGTATAGCTGCTGCCAGTGATGGTAGTTTCACACAAGACAGAGATTTGGTGATGGCTATGCTGGAAAGAGAAAACGAGTTGAGGTTCTCGAAGGAAACCCAGGAGAAATATGACATCAGACCAGAGATTGGAGAGGTCACGGTCCCGCCGTCAAGCATAGAGGACAATATACAGACCAAAGTTCTATCGGAACATGGCATTGAACCCTCAGCTGATAACATACACCACTATAGGTGTCTTAACTACTTATATCGCAATGATGAACAGGTCAGATTATTTGCTAATTTATTTGCGAAACTTTGCTAGTTACCAATGCTTTATCTCACGACGATTCATCAGTTGGTTCATTTAGAGCATATTGTAAAACTAAAAAACAAATTATAATAGAAAAAGATGAAATTTAGGATCAACAAAACATTATACAACATAAGCTAGTGGTATACACGGAGATAGTACACTAACAATAGTTTTAAAGTTCTAGTTCAATTTAATTATTGTTTGAATCTAGGTTTCACTATATTGTTCAATATAAGTAACATTTGGGTTTCTATTTGAAAAAAAAAGAATGAAATAATAACTAACTTGAAAAAGAAACAATACTGTAAACACGTGTGAACCACTATAAACATTCGACCCCTATATTGTTTGTTTCGGGGATTTGGATGATGGATGTGTTGCATTATATTTTTATGGTTTTCTGCAATTCACGTTGTCGTGTGATTTACCAGGTGCGTGATTTGGTGGTATACATGAACAAAGACCGCAGCCGCGAGGGGGATCTTCGTGTTGGTGACGAATGCCCGGATCTTCCCTTACTGAGTTTGGACTTGGTTAAACTTAAACTGTCTGATCTGTTTCCAGACGTCAACAAGCCGTTATTGGTGTTTGCTGCCTCGAGAAGCTGACCCCCGTTTCAGGTAATTTTCACACGATTATTATCCTATTCTCAACAGACGCCGCCCATAATTTCTGAGAAAGCTAACGAACTAGATATCGAATCTCAATAGGCAGACAACTGTGATTTCTACGAATAAATAAACAATATTAATTATTTCTATAATTAACCAGGTACTGCTTTAGTCTTTTAAGAAATCTCTTTCAGTGACTTTTACAAGAACATTGGCTAAGTTCGACATGATATTAATACTATTGTTGCAGGTAAACTTGTTTTCGTTTTTTTTAACATTTGTTGTTTAAGACACCGTTGTTGTTGTAGGTCTCTGTGCTGAACGGAGGCTTGAGAGATGTGTTTCTGAAGTACCGAGGAATGGCCGAGTTCCTCATGGTATATGTCCTGGAAGCACACGCCATGGATGAGTGGCTGTTAGGACTAGAGCGGAGTTGCATACCCCAGCATAAAACCATTGGTGAAAGAATTCAGGCTGCAAGGTGAGTAAAACTAACAATGAAGCTGTCTAATGGCGGCCCCACGGGAGTGGAGATGGAGGCATATGTCCCTCTCCTTAATTCTCTATTTGTCGTTAGATATCTTCTGCTACCAAACCCTTTCTTTATTGTACAGATCAAACCAATTACTATAAGTGTATATTTATTTCGACATCTACATAACCATCTGTGTTGTGTTAAGTAATACTATTGTTACACATGTGGCTTTCCATGTGAAAAACGAATAAAATGTAAAAAAAAGTAATGATCAAAATGATAGTAATTTTATATAATGTTCAGTTATATTTAATACATATTACCTAAAACGATACACATATCCTCTCCACTTTCAGGAAACTAATGTCTGAAGAAAAGCATGGTACGTTTACTGAAGATCTTAATTGCGAGGATCGCATCCCTGTTGTTGTTGATACGATGGAGAATTGCTTTAACAATCTCTTTGCAGCATGGCCAGAACGATTGTTTATCATCAAAAACAAGAAGTTAGACTTTATATCCTATCCTCCCGACGGATTTCTACACCTCACTGCAGGCGACTACTTTAAACTTTTAGATTAGGTTCCTGACGTTACGTCAATAAAAGGGCAGTAAAGTAGGCCTACATGTGTAAGCAATTATTTTAATTGAAACAAATTTATCAAATGTTTATTTAAAGAAAAAAAAACGAATATATTTTTATGCTTTGTAAACGTTTTCAATATGCACAATGTAGTACGTTAGTAATTTCATTTGCAAATGGTACGCGTAAGACGACAGCACCTATATATAGTGCGTCTTTTCTGAAATCTCCAACGTCACGGCGACCAAGCTGTTTATATTTCCATTTATATTACATTATCCACAAGCTAGTAAAAGTAAATATATAAACTATAGTTTTCGTATTTTTTAAAGTAAAAATACATTTTAACACTTAAGAGATCGTCGTAAGTTTTCTATTCCTTAAGACATATAAAAGATATTTTGGGGATCTCCCCATTGTAATGTGTTACTACATGTATATTTAAAACAAAATGTACAAACTCTACAGTTCGTCAGATGCCCAAATTGTAGACGTAAAGGGACTCAATGACGGAAGGAGACAAAAACCGAAGCAGTTTCTTTCCTGAGCATATGTCCTTCATCGTTTAAATATTATTTTGGAATTTCGAATTATAGATTTTTTGTGTATAGTTTACGCATGTTAATATGAATCAATATGTATTTCGGGATATTGGATACATTGTGTCTGTATATGTACCTATTTGGTAGAATTCGTCAAGTTTACTTTAGTTGTCCCCCGCCACTAGTGGTAGGGGACTTAAAAATGCTATCCGTCCGTTCGCCCGTCCGTCCGTCCGTCCGAAAATGTTGTGAACACGATACAATTAAAACTTATTTACCGATTGACTTCAAACTTGAAGTGTTCCTTCTTCATACCAAGACGGCGGATGGTATTACATTTCACCACACATCATACTCTTATGAAACATAAATTTTAGTGTTCTGTATGATCAAAGGGAGACAACTCTGTTCAGAAAATAGTATTTTCATGGTCCAGTAAAGAGTTATCTCCCATTATTAACACAATAATAGGATTGACTTTCAGCATTCTCTACAACAACAAAAAAAGAAAAAGTAAGGGCTCTCATTATTAACTCTTTCATTCCGGAATATCTTTTGACATATTTGGACGGAATATTATTTTAGATTTTTTTTTCGTAAAGTGCGTTAAATAAAATTGCCATATGTTTTTTAAAAACTTGTGTAATATACTCTTATTTGTTTTGTGAACACCAAAACTTTAATAGGAATTCACCAATTAAGTTCAACCTTGGAATATGGCTTTGTCATTTCAACATGGCGGATGGGATTGCATTCCACCACGTTCATGGCAACAATATGGCAAGAATTACGTTTTTTGTGTAATATTGACTTATTTGTCTTGTGAACCTTGATAATTTGATAGGAATTCACCAATTAAATTAAAACTTGGAATATAGCTTCAGCAATCAGCATGCCAAGATGGTGGATGGGATTGCATTCTACCACATTCATCGCAAAAGAAAAGAAAGAGTTCGCAAAGATAAGTGGAGAGAGGCGGATTTGTTTTCAAAGTGAGCTTTTGGCGGGGGACCTGCTTGCTACTCGGCTTGTTTTTAAAGTATTTCCTAGTTGGTGACTGATAACATAGCGTTTCTGGGCCCACTTTCACAAAGCCCCCTTAAGCGAAGGGGACCGTAATTACATTGTCATGGTATAGTTGAGGTCACCTTAACTTAAGGAGGCTTTGCGAAAGTGGGTCCACGTACCTGAGCTAGGCCGGTTGTTCAAAAGTGTATTAAATTGAAGCCATTGTTGAATAACATCATGTCACCCTGTAAAAAAAAATCATCTTTAGGATTATTCCTCCAATAAAGGATCAACGGAATATTCCTTTACTTTAGGAAGATTTTTCCAAAACACATTTGTGAATTATTCCTTGCCTCCGCGAAAAATTGCATTTCATCAAACGATTTAAAGAATATTCCATTAAAAAAAATGCAAGCCTATGTGATTTCAATGTATTACCCTTAAATATACGTCACACTTCCTTAAGGTAATGTGGAATATTCCTTAAGATTGTTCATAAGGAACAGTTCCTTAAAATCTATTCCTTAAAAGTTATGGAATATTCTGCTGGTGCTTTGGATTAATATTCCTTACAATGTTAGATAATCGTTTTTACAGTGCACAAGTGAGTTTCTTCGTGACGATGTTCTTTAAGCATAGTTTATATATTTTTATTTTGGGAAGAGGGAAATTGTAATCGTCCTGTCTGTCCGTCTTTCGTCTCGCTGGCTGTTATCCTTTTTTGTTAATACTCACCCACCGCCTGTATCCACCTGTACATAGACTTTCTATAGAGTGTTCCTGTTCGATGTTTATTGTGCACTGTTGTGGCTTATATAAAAAAAGAGTACTTACCAAAACGAACTTGTTGTGTATGTCTGTAGTAGGGTGGGCATTTTTCTTTCAAACCAGTAATCGTTCACATGTAGAAATATATTTTTTATTTTGTCATAACGAGCGTTGCGTGCGTCATAACGGGCGTTGCGAGTGTCATAGCGGGCGTTGCATGCGTCATGCCGGGCGTTGCAAGCGTCATAACGGGCGTTGTATGCGTCATAACGAGCGTTGTGTGCGTCATAACGCGCGTTTGCGGGCTTTATTACGGGCGTTGCGGGCTTCATAACAGACCTTACTTACGAGCGTCAATGAAAGGGCGTTGACATAGTCGTTACTGGCGTTATAACGGGCGTTGTGGACGTCAGAACGAGCGTCATAACTGGCGTTGCGGGCGTCATAAAGGCATTGTGGGCGGCATAACGGGCGTTGCGCGCTTTAGAACTGGCGTTGCTGATGTCATAACGGGCGTCAGTGAGGTGCAGACTCATGCTTAAATACATATTAACATTGTGAGGTGCAGTGCGGTGCAGACTCGTACATATATACATATAAACGCTGAGAGGCGCAATGAGGTGCAGACTCAGTGCACCTCACATATTAACGCTGTGGGGTGCACTGACCGCTGATTGGTCGAGCGGCAGGGTGGGAATTTTTCCGTATTTAGACACTCACCAAAACGAACCTATTGTGTGTGTCTGTACTAGGGCGGGCATTTTTCTTTCAAACCAGTAATCGTTTACTCGTGGCAATTATATTTTTATTTTTCTCACACTTCCACGAACATGCATGGAAATTTTCATCAATGCTGTATTGGCGGAAATTACGAAAAAACACAAAATAAAATAATTGGTTGAAATTGACACCTCATGTTTGAAGTGTGCTATATGTAGTATCGGTTATCACAAACGCGCATATTTCTGATTGCTGTAAATCGCATGAAAAGAAATGCACATATTACAATCTCACTTCCGTTAAAATCCGCTGCACTACAATGCAGTCGAAAACGTTGAATGGCGGAATCGGACATAGGAAATCAAAGAAGCTTGGCTACGCCCACTGGCCTTTCGACTTTTTATAGCAAAGCATGGACTACTCTTGAGTTAGCCGTAAAAGCATGGGCATCTCTTGTGTTAGCCGTAAGGGCTGGCAGAGTTGTGTTTCCTTCAAATGTATGTCCTTGGTCTAACTGATTTGGTCCACTTGCATGCAATCTCTTAGTTTTGTAAACAAACCCGCAAACATACACATAAAAGAGTTTCTGTTTCGGAGTGTGACATCGCAATGTGTGGGGGTCGCGGAAGGCGTTAGGGGCGTCGGAAGGGGCGTTGTGGGCGTCATAACGGGCATTGCGAGCCTTAAAGCGGGCTCTTTGAGCGTCATAACAGGCGTTTTGGGCGACATCATAATCATCATAACGGGCATAGCATGCGTCATAACGGGCATTGCATGTGTCACAACACGCGTTGCGGGCGTTATAACGGGCTTTGCGAGCGTCATAACGTGCGTTGCATGCGTCGTAACCGGCGTCATAACGGGGGTTGACCGTGGTGGTGGTGGTGAAGTCGGCGGCAGTGCTTGGTAGTGGGATGGGTTGGTGGGGTGTCTCCATCTCCTTATCGGTGTCGGGTTGACGTGTTGGTGGTGGTTCCCGTACTGTAGCAAAGGGGCGCTGACTACGCTCTTAAGCCGGCTCTATACGACACGTCCACGTCTAGGCTCGGGGCTCGCTGGACGCTCTCACGCTGAAAGCTCCTCACTGGGCTCCCATGTGGGCTCGCCGCTGGCGCATCCTGCTGCACTAAAAAAAATGCTTTGTTAAAATCAACAGAGTGCTCTGTTGTATGGCAATTGACAGAGTACTCTGTTGAAAAGAAAACAACAGAGTGAGTATATTCTGTTGATAATATGAGTAGGCTATATTCTGTTGATAATGGGGTTATTTAACAGAGTATTCTGTTGTGGAATGGAACACAGTCCACTCTTTTCAACAGAGTGCTGTGTCAATTGCCATACAACAGATCACTAACATAGTATTTTTCTGAGTGAGTACAACGACAACAACACATATGACTTGTCATTACATTACTCCTGGTAATCTCCTAAATCTCGAGAAAGGTACGAGCCTATTATTTGTTACCGATGACGCAATATTCGTGGCAAGTCCCAAAGCGACAGGCTGCGTTCATTAGGGCAATAGATGTATGTATGAACATGTTGAAAGGTTTAAGTAAATAACTGGTAAAGCAGTCAACACACTCTAGAGTAAATACACTCCAGAGTTCAATACCGCCTTAATAATTTAAAGAAACGTCAATAATTCGTAACGAGCTTAAACCTTGGTTTGCACATTAAAATTATAATAGGACAACTTGCAACTTACTTTATGTTAGAGAGTAGATTTAATAAATGACAATGTCATTACAAGTGAATGACAAATGTGGGGCATGCAGATTATTTAAATCGGTAGTATTAAAAATGTTGCATGCCCCAAGCTAGGATTGTTTCAAGTTTATGAATAATTTTTTGCAAAGGTGAGTGTCAAAAAGGAGGAAAAATGTTTAACGGATTTTTTGGGTGTGGAGGGTAGGTCTCGTTAAAGTTGAAATTCTCCAAGTGAGTATAAAAGTCCGTTAGCTATCGCCATAAAACTGACAAAGACCACTAAAGCACAGACCTCATGGTGGATCACGTGGTGAAGTGGCGTTGTTTTTAAAAAGAGATATTTGCATATCGATGACACGCAGCGCGTCATATTTTAAAGTTCATGAAGTGCTCCAAGAAAATTATATTATAAATTCAATAAGCATTTTAACATTATAATATAAATATTATAATTTGCATTTACCAACTTTTAGCAATACCCACTAAAGGATTGTTTAAAGTAGGGTGGGATACATTTTTGTAAAAAGTGATTGCGAATAAAAAGTTAAAACAATTACTGTTCACTTATGCTAATTCCAACGCTTTTTGTACAGACCTTGCTTTAAGCGGTTACATAACGTTGTATGTAGATTAGGTCTAATGGTTCGACATAGGCCTAGTGGTGACAGACTTTGTCCTGAGAGAGGACAGTGTCAGGAATGTACACATGTCACACTCTCCCGAAACCACTCGTACTTAGCTGATGGAAGCGATCATAACAGTGCACAATATGATGCTAATTTGAACGGCTGACAGCCTACCGTTGAATTCATTACAATACATAAATATGTAACAAATATAGTCTGTATTTCAAGAGGGTGTTTATTTCTTTTCCTAAAACTCGCTATCCCTCGTGGCAACACTATACATATATTAAATCCATCGGGTTCGATCCGGTGGTGGCATGTCACATTTTCTTTCCCTGCATTTATAAAAAAAATATATTAAATCCAAATATATTGTTCACACGGTCTCTTGATACAGTTGACATATATATAACAAATATAATTTAGCGGTAAGGAAAACATTGATACAGTAACATACCAAAGCCATTAGAAAAAACGGATTATATACAAGAAAAGTCTAGTCCAGTCTGTTCTCTTAGGGGCTTAAAAAAGAAAAGCGTGTGATATGACAGTATTTAGTGAATCGATTGACATAGACTTGGTTTCTGTCCGCTTCATTCATCACAATAACTGACTAACTGTCCGCGTTTAGGTGTAGAGCGGTGATGTCGTCAAAACACCTATTCACCTTCGAATGCCTAAAGCAATGGGCGCGAAGCCAATGCCATGAGATTTACAAAACTTGTTTAAATCTAATTACCCCTTGCGACATTGAGCTGTATTGTTTTATCGTCAGGAGGTATACAGGCCGGACCGTTGACTCCATCTAAACTAGGAGTTGCATAAAATATATCTGAGCTAGATAGCCTAAAGCAACGAGCGCGAAGCAAATAGGCTACCACGGGATTTACAAAACTTTCTTTCAATACTACATTGATAAGTTTTCAGTATTGTGTTATCACCATCACTTGTGAAGGCGTGGGCTGGGTGTCGGCATTTAATTAACAACCACCTAGGCTTCATGCATATTCATTATTAGCGTGAGAATTTCAGCCAGGCATCTCGCTTAAAAATCAAATAAAAAATACAGCTCAAACTAAAAATTTTCCGCCAGTAAACAAAATGTACCAAAATTAACCCTAACCCTAAGTCCGACTAAAAACAACAACTTTTGAATTAGTAAAAAAAACACAGAAATAGTGAGCCTTGAACTTACAAGCACTAGATTGCCAGTCCAACACTCTACCACAATGCTATCAGTCAGTGATAAAAGAAAATGCTGCTTGAGTTTTATAAATATCACACGTTTACCTTACATGACACACGTGAGTGTGACATCACGGGTTCTTGTTCTCAAGAATATTTCTGAATCCTAGGGGGGTGTTCTTTAATGGCTACCCGGTGCTATTGGGTCCAACAGAAAATGATGCTTTACTTGTTATCTAAATATCACATGTCATACTCTATGACGTCATGATTGATCTGAGCCAATGAATGAATGGCTGTTCGTCCTCCCTTTACCCGCTTCTCCTATAAAATTGTTTACTAATCGTGTATTACACATTTTTGGGGATTCTTAGTTTTCAAATAAAAAAAAAACTATTGTCGACTGTAAAGGTCATGTTTAGTTTAATTATTTTTTTTCACATAAATAACAAAAAATTTACTCCAAATTCAAACCTTGCAAACAGAAACATATGACAAATGTACAAGAAATGTTATAGAAACATCTTAATGAACAGTTTGATATTAAATAACAAAATTGTAACTCCGAAAAGATTTATCTTGATATACGATATTTCAGGAAAATGCTATGTATGTCTGTGTCCTGTGCAATCATATTACCTTGATGATGACTTCATAAAAAGTCGAAATATTGGATATCAAGATGAATCTTTTCGGAGTTACAATATTTTTTTTTTATCAGTTGATTTGTGGATCTACTAGATTCTAGTTCACTTATTTTCTCCAGTAACATTGTTAAAGCAATTTTACATTTACAATCCCCCATATTGTATTTTTTTATTTATACGCATTAAGGGGAAAACTAAAAATTGCGCCCAAAATGAACCGCCCGACTTGCTCTATCAGACATGCTCTGAACCACAGTTTACAGTGTATATTATGCACACTAATAAACCTAGCCTGTTTTTACCTCGCCGAGTCTATTCCATTCTTTACTGACCTGAACTGTGTAGGTTGGTGTAAATGTACGAGTCACGCCCGATTTGGCCGTGGGTTATTTTCTGTGTAATCGTGTATTAGAACATGTGCTTAGGTCACGGTATATTGGCCCTGGTGAATACGTCTTCATTTGGAGCAACACGGTGGCCACCCCGGGCTAGATTCATATAGTGTGGAATCATTAATTACACAGCGCCATCCTACTGCCGGATAATTGTTATTAAACATGCATAATAAATGAGAAATATTCCCCTAAATATGTTCAGCTACACACTAATGCTAAGGATTGCGAGACATGTTTGAGACGTCCTAAAGCCAGACTTCCTATACTCTCATTTCATAGCAGGCTGTTCAAGGAGAGCTGCTCTGTCTGATTCTCGCGAGATCTCATGTGAACCACGTGATCAAGATAGATCTCTGAGGCCATATGGTGACATTTTGTTCGCCCGATTTTGGCGAATCTAAGATTTTGTCAAGGATATAAATGACAACTAGCTTGCAAACGCTCTCAATTTTTGAAGCAAAGTTTGCCAAAGAATTTGTATTGCCTATCACAGCCAAAAACTTAAATTTCTCATCACCATCGAAAGAAAAAATGTCAAAATGTCACCATATGTCCTTAGAGATCAAGCTTGACCGCGTAGGTCACAGGAGATCTAGCGAGAACCAGACTGGAGAGCTTCTCTCACGAAAAGGTGTGTTTGAAAAAACCCATATTGTAGGCGGTGAACAGTGTAACATTGAAAACCTTGTTAACAAATTTGCACATTTTTAATTTTTTTTTGTATATAATACTCTTAGGCTGTTGGGATTAGCAAGTTAGCATTGACTTTATTTAATCTCGCATATTCAATATTTACGGTATTAAGTTATCAAATTTTGGTCTTGTATAGTTTAAAACTATAAAGCATTTTATTTTATGCTACTAAAGGTGGGCGGGATGATATTAGTCGAAATTGTCCAATGAAACGAGGAGTTAGTTGATCAACCATTCTGATTCATTATCATAGTCTTTGCATTATAATTAAACGTACCAAGTAGAATAATGTGTTACTAATTGTTGATACAAAACTTATTATTGGATATTCAAGAATTTTATGTGAAGTGTATTATATATATAATTCGTCCCAGATGTCTCCGTTTTCAATTTTGTTAAAATTCAGAAGGTACCACTGGCTCAATAGTGGATTCCAGGCTGTAATTAGCGAGAGAGAAGCACAAACAATACGACACAATGTCATGAAATCACCCTTCTAGCTAAATGCCAAGTAGTCATTCATCTGCGAGAAAAATAATCAAGACCTAGTCCATTTCCAAAAATATCATTTCCCGAGTACTACGTGATCTTCTGTCTGCGATGATAATTTTATCCAATAAGATGCTGCTAAATTTGTTGATGCGACGCATCGGCAGCATCTCTGTGTTTACACTTCCGGCCAAACTGCTGAGTCATAATAGAAGAGATCAAGTGGACATCTTTTGACAGTTGTCTGAGGCAAAGTGGGCCAGTTTTATTTAACCGGAGATACCAATGTTCACATTGTGTACTAACACAGAACCTTGCGGCAAAACTTGTAAAAAGCCTCTCCTCTAAATGTGATAGACTGATGAAGTAGCTAACGAATGGACCAACCATCACAAGACAAGTGCCAGAGTCTCACTTGACTAGCCTATACCATTCTGCCAGTGTATGGTGTCTGCCTTTGAAGACTCCTCGTCAACAATGAAGAGAGATATCAAAACTTGCCACGGGCAGTTTTGAGGGGGAAAAAACAAGAAAAAACAATTTCCTAGCTCAAACGAATTTTCTTCATCAGTGTTTTTTTATTTCATAAATGTATATGAACTGAGGATTCTTTAACTGCAGCGAACCGCTAGTCCTCGAAGTGAAAGCAAATTGACAGGAGGCATATAAACCATGGTGTATATAACTAATACTGTTGCCTTACAGCTTTTAATGCACATAGTTCAAAAGTATTATGTCTAGTTATTTCTTTTATCAATGTTCAGCTTCGTGTTTTACAGTGATTCTTGTCCTTTATCATGTTCTTAAAAATAAGAAGATAATTTTATTTATTTATTCTTTTGTACATACTACATATACTTTTATACCTGTTTTATGTTTTGTATATATATATAGCTGGGCCACAAGGGAGACTAGCCCTTTGGCTAATTGTGTTACCCAGATTAAATAAAGTAATTATATTATTATAACTAAAACAAAATAACATTATTGCTTAAAGACAAATAAGTTTACAAATGGCTGGTTATAACATATTGCAGATCAGTACATGAGCGCTGGTTTTTAATAGTTATTATCTTATACCATTTGTATCTATGGAGTTTTTGTCCACTTGCAAATGACGAAGATCTATGGAGTATTTATCCACTTGCAAATGACGAAGATCTATGGAGTATTTGTCCACTTGCAAATGACGAAGATCTATGCAGTATTTGCCAACATGCAAATGACCAGGATAGAACAATACTTTCCAGGCCAAATTGGACCACGCCGTTGAAGGTCTTTATAATTGCTGCTACAAACACGTCAATTCGGCCTGTACACGCTACATGCTAATATTACTAATTTATTTTTGAAAATTTAATTTATGAAGTCCATTTTCAGATGATCTAATCGCCACGGTGCTGTCTAGTTCATATTATAAACAGATTCGTTGTTTACCATAAATGGTAAATTGCCCATGGCCATTTCTGAGAGTCTACTCCACCACAGACAATGAGCACTCAGTAACGGACAATAGTGACAGAAAATTACACAAATAATGTTAGGACTCCCTTTAGTGTCTACTTGATCTGTCTAGCTTATTAAGTGAGAAGATTTTTCGGTAGCTTCCAGGGAGTTGTTAGTTAAAGTCCCACTAACCGTTAAACGAGATCGTAGCATAAACAATATAAGCACATAATTTATCACTAAAATGACATTTCGTTACCTAAAATATATGACTGTCCAATGTCCTGTAGTGCCTGTCCAAGGCCCTGTACTGACTGTCCAAGGCCCTGTTGTGACTGTCCATGGCCCTGTAGTGGCTGTCCAAGGCCCTGCAGTAACTTTACAAGGCCCTGAAGTGACTGTCCAAGGCCCTGTTGTGACATGTTATGACTGTACAAGGTCCTCTAGTGACTGTTCTTGCTGGTTGAATTTCAGTGAGCATTTTGTAACCACTAAGTACTATCTAGCTTTTCAACGCAGACTAAGTCTTTGGGACACATAGGCGACATGTCAAGCTTTCGGTTTCGTGCACGTTTTGCAAGGAGGGAAACCCCCCTTTTACGGAAAACATATTCCTTGGAAATTTGTGTGAATGTCTATAGATTGACATTCTATTTATTATTTTTTGACAATCTAAACACAATTACATTTGATAGTAAAGATTTTAAAACATTAAACTACTCTGTTCTCGCTCGACATCGTCATGTACGCCCTGCGTATTCTTACATCAATAATTCGCCGATTGACGACCGCATAATTTGCTTAAATTTGATGCATATCACTACATAAAATGGAGCCTCTTTGTGACCAAGCTGGTTATATACAGTGAGCTGACATTTCGAATATACATTAAAAAAAAAAAACCCACCTAAAACGACTAAATAATTTGTTTTCGTTAGATGCGTAGGTTTTAGCTTAACGTCAAGACCGCGTAACTAGCTTAATTTTAGACTCGCTTGTTGGAAAATGAATTGAGGCAAACTAACGCATTAGGCCTTTAAGCTGATCTCCCAATAGACTACAGCTCAAGCCCTCCGAAATGCGTAACATTGAAAATAATAATTAGTTTCATTAAAAGCAAAGTTTCCGTCAATAATTTAAAAAGGTAACCAGCTGGCATGGATACTCAGCGTACAGTTGTTTTTTCAAGGAAGTAATCTGAGGCCTCATTTGATTAAAACGTTCGTCGGTATATAACCAGCTTGGTTACAAAGAGGCTCAATTGTATGTAGTGATATGCATACAATTGAAACAGAGTTTGCGGTTGTCAATCGTCGAATTACTGCTGTAGGAATATATGCACGGCTTTCATCACAGAGTAATTCAATTTTTTAAAAATCTTTAATATCAAATGTAATTGGGCTTAGATTGACATTCTATTTTTAATGTTTTCACAAACTATACACATTCATATAGATAGTCAAGCAATATGCTTTTCCGTAAAATGGGGGTTTCCCACCTTGAAAATAGTGCACGAAACCGAAAGCTCGGCATGTCGCCTATTCGTCCCAAAGTTGTAGTCTGCGTTGAAAAACAAGGTAGTACTTAACGTTTACAAAATTCTTAGCCCAATCTGGACTAGAGTAACACTGACACACACGAGCTTCTTTCAGATTATTATTAACAATTACAATTAAGATAGTTTGCGCTCGAATTCCATTAAACTAAAATCAAAACATGAGGATGAAAACATCTACCTCGATCCTTTCTTTTACCCCGTGGTGAACGGGGTCTAGATCTTACTCCTTTGTTAGGGTTTTTCTTGTTGTCGTTGATGTAACACAAATCAAATGCCCTATTCCTCTCTATAACGTTATAATTACTTACCCATAAGATCATTTACCATCTTTATGCTGTTCCTTTAGTGTTCAATATATTTTTTACGAGGTTAATTGAACTACATGAACATAACACTGCAATACTTCATTTTCACTGTACTAAATTAACATTCTACTCTTTAAAAACCGCAGGCCCAGGGTGGAACAAACTTCAACAGATCTAATGACGACATAACAAGTCGCCATCAAGGTCTATTTAGCTCGGGTTTTAATCAGACAGAACAAACTGTGGCCTAATTCTGCTAATATAAAATTAGCCAGCGTGCCTAATGGGCAACCAGTGCCACAAATAACAATTGGACATATAACTGGGTTTGTGTTTTACTTATTAGGAGTGCATATAGAAGCTGGGGAGTCGTAGTAACAAGAACAACTTCCGTATGGTTGGTTACGAATAAATACATTGGATACAAGGCTTTAATCGTCAATCCAGAGATCGCTACCATTAATGATTAACAACTTGCCATCAATGCGAAACTTATTCTCATTTATAGGCCTACAAAGCTCATGCAGTTTGGTTTCATTTCTGTCCTCACAATAATTGAAGGCAGATTTCGATCGGCCAAGCCTCGCGTGATTTCTCGTTATTTTGCTGTCATCACTGAGCTCGGCCGTGACAGGTGTATGAATATGTATTAAAATGGTACATTTTGTTCTCCGGAAGCCTATGTACCGCCGTAAGAAGAATATATTTACACGTTAATAAAACCCTGGGCGCCACACAAAACGCACTGCCCTGTCGTTATTAACTTA
>JAVFBY010234320.1:0-10743 GCA_034781015.1 Tonicella lineata | reverse complement strand
TGGCTTAAATATTGGTTGAGAGAACGAGTGTATGTCCTCGTTAAGTACATTAATGATAGAGCTGACTCATCTGATATAGACAGATAATGAACTGTTTGACCTCATTTTTTTTTTACCGAAAGTGGTAATTGTTTAGATAATCTATTCTGCAGCTGATTTATTCTGCCATCACCTGGATACATGTAGAGAGATCCATGGATTTATACTGAAATATTTAACATTGAGGTAGAAATCAATAGAACTGCTACAGCTTGTAAATGCAACAAAAAGAAGACCAGAGGCTATAGTCAGAATTAACCTTTAACTGTTGTATTGTTAATAAACCAATTGGATCATTTAAACGCAATACCTACCCAAAGAGATACATGTACCAGAGTACATTTAAATGTTGTACTGATAAATAAAGCGATTGGATTATTTAAATGTGATACTTCCCTCAAAAAACTGTCTTAGGCCAGCCAGAATAAACATTAAAATGGTGTACTGATAATAAACCAATTGGATCATTGAATGTTGTTACCTACCCAAATACATGTAGATACCATAGGCTAGCCAGAATAGATAATAAAATGTTGTACAGATAAATAAAGCTATTGGATCACTTAACGTTAATACCTACCCAAATAGATACCAGTCGTAGGCTATGGTGAGATAGAGGATTTCAGTGGAGGAGAGTGATTTATGGATGAGCCCGTCTGCCCAGAGACTGAGGCGGAGTAAGGAAATAAACATCGGTGTACGATCCCACCCGGATATACAGTGTACCAATAGTCCCTGGTCACCTAATATACAATACAGACCAACAATCAGATACATGTAAAATTACAAAAGGATTGATTAGGATTGCGTTTTTTCTGTTAATTTCTGGTGTTTTGATTGATTAAATCACCAGGGGCAATAGGAAAGGTGTACCATCCAGAGAATGAATTATCATAGAAGTGATACAAATCAAACTTGTCACCTACACCATTTTGATTTGTATATGTTAATCAAATGAAATTGAAAACTGACTAGGTAATGATTGTTGCAATATTGTTTAACACTTATACAATAGTTTCTTGGTAATAGCCACTATTTTATGATTATTGGTTGGCAGCCTTTATGGGTTATAATGTCTCTGAAAAAACAAATTCATGACAATTGCTCTGGCGACATTTGCTCTGGTGGCAATTGCTCCAGCGATATTTGCTCTTGCAACATTTGCTACGGCGACAATTGCTCCGCCAATAATAGATTCGGCAACAACTACTCCGGCGACATTTGCTCCAGTGACAATTGCTATGTTACCAATGTTGATCTGCTGTATAGCAGACACTGATATTTGAGGTGAGCTGTCCGATGCTTTAACCCAGACAGCTTTCCTCAAATATCATTGTGTGTGTATAGGGTACCATAATCTGCGATACATGTGACTGACGAGAGTCAATTCTCTGTAAGCTATTAGAGGGACGATTTGATATGTTTAACATTTATTTTTTATGTTTTCTCCTCATTAACCAGCTACATAACATACACTTGGAGCAAATGTTGCTGGAAAAATTGTCGCCGGGGCAATTACAGCTGGAGCACTTGTCACCTGAGCAATTGTCGCCGGAGCAATTGTCGTGAGAACAATTTTTGTCGGAGCAATTGTGGCGGAGCAATTGTGAAAGGGCAAATGTCTTTTTGGGAGCAAATGTTGTCGGAGCAAATGTCGGGTAACCTTAATCTAGATCATCATAATGTATATAGTGATCAGGGGAGATGACTTTCATAACTTTACTCTTCATCAAGTTGCCTATGATTTTATTAACACATATTATTAATGGCTTACCTTTTTGTAATAAATGTAGTAACAATCTAAGATAATTCCTTGTTAAAGTCAGTAAATCCCAACCCTGAAAGACAAACAGCAAATACTTGTATTCATGTCATTAACTCAACTGGTATAAATTCAAATACCATTTAAAGGGTATGTATGTTAAACATCTATATTGTTTTTTTGGTTGGTTTTTAATGTCATACTCAAGGCAATTTCACTTATGTGACTTAAGATTCTCTTTCTCTGTACTATACTTAATATGGTGGAAAAAATGAGAGGAAACTTTGAAAAATCACCTCCACAATTGTCAGGCACCTATAACTAAAATTGGTACAAATCAAGAAAATTTATAGCAAAGTACTGAGGGGCGTTCAATAAAACTTTGTTTGCAAAATTTTGATTGTAAAGGACGTTACCTTATGGAAGTTTAACCTGATATGGCATCATTGGCATGAGAAATTTTGAATACAAAATTTTATGAAACTAGCCCCTGGTCCATCATTTTTTAAAAATTCTTATTGTATTTTACTACGGTTTAGAAAAACGTAGAGTCCCACAACTCCCCAGCTTACATTTCATGGATGCCTCAGGCTGCCTAAATGGCATAGTTAGCAAACATGTTCACACTAAGAAAGTGTTTTCCCCGAAAAAATGGAAATACTGAGAAAAAAAACGAACAGAATCAGACTAGTTTATTTCAGTCTTACCTTATATTTCCTCCAGTCTATATTGAGGCTATCAAGCAGTAAACTTGGAGGTATTTCTAAAGAAGCGTCGACATAACCCTACAAAAACAGACATTCATTTATTTCTAAAGAAACGTCGACATAACCCAACAAAAACAGATATTCATTTATTTCTAAAAAAGCGTCGACATAACCCAACAAAAACAGATAGTCATTAAATTGTAAGTAACAAGTTTTTTGATAAATTTTTTGATTTAATACTTTTATTAAAATTTTTATTTAATTGATTGATTGATTGGGGTTTTACGCCACTGGTCAAATTGAATATGTGTACTTAGCAATTAACTTTAATTGGTTAACAAATTATTTTACGTAAAATCTCTATTTCACAATTCAATAATATTGAATTTATAAACATGAATGTGAAAACAGTAATACTGGCATATGTTTAAAACATTTACATAACATTACAAAAACAGAGTATAGATAGTTGTTAAGTATAAATACACACCTGGTTCCAATCAAACGAGACTCTGTCGGTACTGTAACCACTGTCTTTCCACTCCCTAAAAAACTCACAACCTAAAATCAAAACCATTAGCTTTAGTTAGTATACATAAAGGTTTATAACCAACGGGTAGTTTATTTACTAAGGTGCATGCTGGGACTTGTATTTAGTGACGTGACATAATAAATAAATTGGATAACGCCACTGACCTTGACCCTAAAAATGGAAATCCCTAAATTAGCTGTTCTAATTCTTTCTTGTTGTTCATTAACATTGACATGACCGTAACCATATATACTCATGTCATTGTTGCATATCAGTGTGCTATCTCAACACGCCATCATTTCAAGTGACTTTATTCTCTCATTGTACTGGTCGACGACCTCATGTTTTCCAAGAAGTTTTATTTTAATTCCTCAATTTCTTTGCTGTGATTTTTGCAATATTGAATTCTATTGGTTTGGTATACATGCACACTTGATGTCATATTGGATACATTAATCTACATAAGACCGCTATAATATGGCCCCAATGGCCATTTAGTAGTATCAGTATATACAAAAGCCTAAATCGGAGAGACGGAGATTATCAGCGATCTACTACATGTATGTATTAACAGCAGGAAGTCACGCTAAAAGCTTGAAGTCAATTGGTCATTTTCTTTAAAACTGTTTATGTTCACGAGAATGAGGGACACATGAGAGAGGGAAAGACAGATGTCCAGTAGCATAAAGTGGCAGGGGACAATAAATGAGAACAGAAAATAAACTAGTTGAGACATTTGTGCTGACTCACCTGGATAGGGCACGGAGAAGATGTCAAAATCATTATATCTTTGTTCTTTATCTACCTTCTCAGAGGATGTGATACTGGGGGAGAAAACAGAAAACCAGGGGTTGACAAAGGTACACCTTCACAGACCTGGGATTTTTCTCCTTTTGGTAATGATTAAACATATAATAAATCTGTCCACAAACATAGCGTGCACTCAGCAAGAAGAAACTACCTCAAGTCCCAAGAGTCAGACACCGGATTGATTGATTAGTGTTTGACGCTGTACACAGGGGTATTTCACCTATTTCATGGCTTGCCGGCCCCATAGGTAGAAACCACCATTCACGTCACTGGCAACATGAAAGATTAGTGTTTGACGCTGAACACAGGGGTATTTCACCTCTTTGATGGCTTGCCGGCCCCATAGGTGGAAACCACCATTCACGTCACTGGCAACATGAAAGACGAGACATAAAAAGGAAAAAAAACGAGAACAAAAAAAAACAACACCACAAAAAAAACCCTTTTCTTCTTCATGCCCCTTAACTCCAAGAGCACCAAGGCTCCCGCCCAACCAGTGGTAACCACCCCCATGGCCCCATCAGACACCTGTGCCTAAGGTTTATACATGTATCTGGACTGGTACTCCAACCAAGGGTCCACATTGATAACAGGTAAGTTATTGCTTAAAGGGATTAAACCCAACAGATGGGTGATACCCTTGGTACGATCACCTTCAACGTCATTTGGGAGTTCAAGTCAAAACCCAAGTGGCTAAAGGTGTCAACATAAAACGATAAGTGATTGTTAATTGGCTAACAATAACCCCTCCAATCAACGTATATTTGCACATGTCGTGGAATGGATAGAGGTTTAGAATAAATTATTAAAACTTTTACAATGTACATTCACCAATGTCACTCCGGTAGCAGCCTAGATTAATCAAATATATTCCACAATTTGAATTTAAATTTAAAACAAATCTTACTTCATAAGAAATTTGACTTTCTTTTTTTCCACCATGAGATCGCAAATATATCTGACATTGAGTGTTTTTAAGAGCTGTATGTCCTGGCCTCTTACTTTATCAAACACCTGCAGGTCACTGGAAATAACATAAATTGTTTATTGGTAAATTTATTTGACAGACTGACAGCTGATATTAACTCAGTTTGCTTACAACTAGACATAATCACTTGTGTATTTAATCTCATGAAAGCATCTTGTTCCCATGATGTGGGTCAGGAACCAGATCAGGCCAGATAAACACAAACAAAACAAGCTTTAAATATTAAACGAACAGTTAATGGCAATAGCAATTGTTACAAACTGTTGTAATGAAATGAAACGGACTGTGGCATACCTCTGGATCTGTTGACTTGTTCCTGCTGGGGGAGGATTGCCAAAGGAATCTTGATCTGAAAGTTAAATAGAGAAATACGTGTAAGAAAACCAATTCATCTTATCATTACCTAAGTATAATGATTTAAAAGTTACAGAGAAAAACAAAAAAATAGTTTATCTAATCAATACCTTATGGCTTTATATTAATTATACAGAGAATAAACGATAATATAGTGAATATTAAGATTTGTAAAGTGTGGTGTTAAGTGTCGAGTGTAAGTTAATTTACCATTCAAACCCCATAAGGCAATATCAGGAGCCATAGTACATTGTTTATATTTTCTTTATTCACATTGTAAAATGGGAACAGAAATGCTAGCATCTTCATAAGTGTGATATTTTCTGTTGACCAGGACGCTTTCAACCAGTGTTTGGTCATTTAACAAAAATCTAGATCATGCCCGGAGAAGGCCTTAAACAGAAATAGATCTTTCCAAACGCGGATAGCATACCGTTTCCTGGAGTTGCATATCAAAGAAATATTGTTTCGCAAACATTGGCATATCATATCCATTTACCATGGTTATGGCACAAACTATTAAATGAGCTTTATAACAGTATTGTGCCGCCATCATTCATAAGCTTTCGGCAATGTACGTTGGCTTGATTTTGATATAATAAAAAAACCTGTAAAATGTTCAAAACAGTAATATGATTTGAAATATGTTGTCTGAAAAAATAGGAATTATCTCCCTTGTATCGATATTGCATACTGGATCCTTGGAGAATAGCTTGCTTGTCTGCCGTTTCTTTATCACGACAAAAATAGAACAGTTATTATTAGCGGGAATTATCAACAGCAAAAGTAATATTGATTATGTTTGACCGTGTTGATATATCGCGTGATAACCAAGTACATTTAGAGAAAAAATCACTTCTTGCGTACATTGCACTGTAGCAATAGATACTAATGGTGCGTGGATGAGGGCAGTTTTGAAGAACATGTGGTGGTTTAACAAAAACTTCTTCAACACGTGCAATGCCACAAAACAACCATAATTGCTGTTGATTACTATTTGTTATATACCGGTATGCATATATCCTTTCTTATTCGTGCACAGTAGCTTTATTTACACCGTTCAATGTGTATATGCGTTTGTTTGTTTGTTTGATAATCTAAAAAGTATTTGTTTGAAGAAGGTGAATTGTATGTCATTAGCCTTGTGTCATAGGCAAATCGGTAATAACTGTTAATAATACATTTATATCATCCTTTCCAGCAATCTAAATACGCGTGTTTGCTTTATTGACAACCGCTATCAGTTTTGTACAGTGACCTTTTCAATTCATTTGACTTGCATGAGTCAGTTTGCGGAAATATTTAATAATTTATTTTCAGCAAAACACATCTGTCGATACTATTAGGAAAATTGCCCGGTTGGCATTGTGTAGACGGATTCAAGGGCTCTTTGTAAGGATATTGATTTGAAATTTTGTTTATTTGCAGAGTGTTCCGGTTCCACGGCCAAGCAGTCTGATATCCTGGTGACGTTGAAATTGCACTAGTTTACTAACACTGATAATAGCTCTCCACGTGCAGCTGTTGAACGTGAATTTATGAAAATACGAGGAAACATCAACATACTTTAACGTCCCATAATGTTGATAAATCACCGGGTTGTGTTAAAAGTAGAACAGAGGACAGCTGACGATTTTATTGCGGGGTTCACACTAACTGAGTGAAATCCCACCAGTTGTATTTTGTTGGTGATTTTGTCTGTGCCCAGAGGCAGTTCATCGCAGGGAAACCATGGCCGATCTAGACCAGAGGCACCGGATTGTGTTCCTAGGGTCAGGTGGCGTGGGCAAGAGCTCTATTGTCCAGCGATTTCTTAACGATACGTTTAATGAACGCTACAAGAAGACAGTTGAGGACTTATATTGCCGGGAATATAACGTGAATGGTTCTTTGGTGAAGCTAGATATTCTAGACACGGCGGGTAACTTCGCTTTCCCGGCAATGAGACGCCTGTCAATAGCAAACGCCCATGCTTTCATTTTGGTGTATGCGATCGATGACTCGAGTTCTTTTGAAGAAATAAAACGTGTTCGTGACCAAATCAAGGAAGAGAGAGAGGACTGCGATGATTTACCCTGTGTGGTTGTGGGCAACAAGTCCGACTGCTGGCAAGCTAGGCAGGTTGTAACCGATGAAGTTATATCCTGGCTGTATGATAACGGACTCCATTCATTTTTAGAAGTATCTGCTAAAAGCGGACAAAACGTTCTTGACATATTTCAGTTGTTATTGGATCAAGCCAAGGGACCTTACATGAGGAGACTGGAGCCAATGCTTCGTCGTCGATTGAGTACTACTGTTGTCGAAGAGACAATCTCTGCCAACCCAGACCAGCAATTAACCACGGAAACGGCGATTTCACGAAGTCGCAGTCTAATTCGCCGGTCAAGCAAGCCCAAACTTAAACACCATAACCCTAAAACAAAAATGCCCGAGGACAGTGAGTGTAGTGTTAGTTAAGCTCACAAATCAGTAGCAATTTCTGGTAGTTGGTGACTAAGTCCTGGACGTATAGTTGAGTTTTGGCCAAAATTGCATTGAATCCAAACGGCAAAGAAAAAAATTGTGACTATTTCTGTGTGTGGCATTTTTCTTGTACAGTGCTAGGATACGTTTAAGCCGCCACGTTTTCAGAGCTTACAGTTGAACGTTTTGTCAATATTAATAAGACTCCCAGTTGACATTATAACAACTGCCTAATTGTTGGTTCAGCTGTCGACATTAACTGTATTTATGCAAATTAAACTGAATATATGAATATAATTACTGCTCTTTGAAAATAATAGTAAATTTATCGGCAATATTTATTCTGCACAATATGAGTACGCACGAGTGCTTATATTTACCTGATAAGCTGAGTCTACACAATATTAAAATTCGAAAATTTAAAAAAATCAATTGAGCCCGAACAGTCATGAAACATGGTGTCTTGAGTGTGGGGATAGCTTTTATAATCCCGTTAGTCAATTTTTAATTCAGTTTAGTAACTCACGTATGGTGGAATTTTCATGCCATATCGTTTTTGTCTATAACATTGGATATTATTAAATAAATATTCATGATAATGGCTAGAAAAAGAGCATGACTCTTGATTTATTGCGAAAAAAAAAATTTAAATTGATATTGGTGAATATTTATTGAACAATGGTCGATGTTATAGAGACAGGCACAATATGGCATGAATATTCCACTATACTTGAGTTACCAACGTGAGTTACCAAGTTGGCTCTAACGGGATTGTGAAAGCTATCCACATACTCAGAACACCGTGTTTCATAACTGCTGTTCACAGCCTATCTACTCGGACTCAATTGTTTGTGTTTTCTTCCACTTTAAAGAGACATACCCCCCCCCCCTCAAAATCGGTATTTTTGCGTTATTACATAATCAGTTATATTTATTTTTCTCAAGAAACCATAAGTTAAACGCTTTTCGTAGTCTAAATGTAAGTTTATAAGTAACTAAAAGTAATAAAATTTAAGAAATGCCAGCTTTGCGAGACATTAGTCAATTATCTGGGTGACGCATTGTAATACCACCTTCGCTAACCAAGGGTTTTATTCCGATTTATATACTCTTTATTATAATCCCTTAGCGTGTCGTGCGCCTCAAATCGGAATATATAGCTATGATTTTGATAAGCTACTTAAAATATTGCACTTAGTCAATCAGGTGGCTCGTTACTAACCGTCTCGGCTAGTCGCATTGCTGACGCATGGCCTCCCGTGTCACAAGCGAAAGTAGAAAGAAGCACTGGTGTTGAGCAGAAGAGATAAACTCTACGTACAGACCAGTAATACTCTAGGCTTTACGATATGCCTGTGCCTGTGCGAGATGTGTAGGCGTCACCATATTGGACTGTTTGTAAATTCTTTTCTGATTGGCTGGATATAATTGAAACAAGGAGTAGTTAACTCGAGTTATGACTACTTTAGTCAACAGACGGCGTGATTTTATATAGTGGTAACAGATATGCGGTCCGTGTAAAGTGTGCTAGTTCAATTTTTTGTTTCTTATATTCACAAAACAAAAAATGGAACATGAACGTCCAATTCATACCTTTCGTTTTTTTTTCTTCCTCTCTTTCATGAAATGATATTTCATTTATCTGCATTCTCTAAAATGGATACATTTTAACAAAAAAATACAATGAAAGACCAAGATATTCAAATTTAATAAATAACCATTACAATTTATCCCATAATAAAGCCACTATAAAGCTAAACCGGAGACACACTTTTCTACAAATAGCCATACTGACCTTGGCCTTGATGCCACAACCTTAAAATACGAACTTGTTCCAGGCCTTTTTTTTAAATAAACACGTGTGTTGAGTTTATTGGAAATCGGCACAGGGATAGAGTCGCTAGAGTAATGACAATTTTAAAAAAATCTCTATATTTACCTTGACTCGTGAGCTGACAATTCGAATCCGTTCTAGAAATTTTAATAATAGACATGTGTCTGAAGTAATGAAGTTAATGAATGAAGCAGAGAGATTAAACTTGAGTGCATGACGACAAGGGAAAAACTAGTACGTAAACACATACATATGTAAGGTTTTGACACTAAGTGGCATCATCTGAAGACGGACACACGCTAAAAAAAATACGTCTATAGGGATGTTGTAATATGGAATATTCACATCAAGTTTGATTAGAGCTCGATGTGTGGTTAACGTTTCAAGCTAACGACCAGAAACCAAACTTGGATGTGCCACTAGGTGGCGCCACCTGTTGGTCAACAGGCCCCAAAATCAATCCAAATTGACGTCTTGTCACATGGAACACTCATGCTATTAAAGTTTGATTTAAATCCTATAAGCGGTTTTCCGGTTAATGTCCGGAAACCTAAAGACTTTCCCACCAGGTGGCGCCTTTTGTAAGCCGACATACCCCAAAATCAACCCCAAGCGACGTCTTGTCGCATGGAACGCTCACACTAAGTTTGATTCGAATTGCACAAGATGTTTTGGAAACCAAATTTAGATTTTGCCACCAGGTGGCACCACCTGTAGGACAGCATACACCAAAATCAATCCAAAGTGACGTATTGTCACATTGAACACTCATACTAAGTTTGAGTTGAATTTTATAAGGGGTTTTTAAGTAAACGTCTGGAAACGAAAAAATTGACGGACGGACTGACAGACAGCCGAACGGAAGGGCGGACGATCCCATACCATAATGCGTTCCGTCAAATGACGGACGTATACAAATGAAAGGCATGAATTGAACGATCAATTTTCAATTTTCCGACTGATGTTAGAAAATGTTTAAGGCATGAATTAAACAATCAATTTTCATTTTTTGTTTTATGTACAGAAGAAACAAAAAGCAAAAATTGAACTAGCAAGTGTTACACGAACCATATGCGATCTGCCAAAGGTTGTAATGCAGATTTTCGCGTAATAAAACCCTTGGCTAGCAAAGATGTTGTTATACAGACGTGTGAATGCATGTAGTTAAGGTATGGCCACGCCCCTTCACCATTTTAATTGTTAAGTCGTTACTAGTCGGGATGACATCAAATGCTTTATCGTGGCATTTAT
>JAVFBY010234209.1:0-10745 GCA_034781015.1 Tonicella lineata | reverse complement strand
TATAAGTAACATGCGCGCCCGCGCACAACTATTCATGTAATAGAGCGTGGGTTTCCGTATGACAGGTGCGGGTTTTAATACTGTTTAAGTAACAAGCGCGTCCGTTCACTACCATTCATGTGATGCACCGTGTGGCGTCCTATCGACCGTGCGGGTTTTAGTACTGTTTAAGTAAGATGGGCGCCCGCTTATTACTATTCATGTTATAGAACGTGGAATTCCGTATGGCCCGTGCAGGTTTTAGTACTGTTTAAGTAACATGCGCGCCTGCGCAGTACTATTCATGTAATACAACGGGCGGCGTCGTATGGGCCGCGCGGGTTTTAGTACTGTTTAAGTAACATGCGCGCCCGCGCACTGCTATTAATGTTATAAAACGTGGGGTTTTTTGGTACAGTTTAAGTAGCATGCGCTCCCCGCGCACTACTATTCATGTAATAAAACGTGAAGGTCCGTGAATGTCTGTGAAGGACCTAGTAATGATAAACGCATAGTGAGCAGCGCGCATGAGGGTGTCTGTTTCAACAGGGTCGCTTTGAGGATGCATCTGCCACAACATAGGGGCATTAGATAAAACGCATACGCCTCATTCTGCGTCAACTAAACTACTTCAATTCTCGAGTTTAATGATTGCCTCTGGGTGAAATTTAGACATTCATTCTGATCCACGAACCTGTACACTGTATTTCGATCCAAATGGCAATTCTTCTAAGCAATTAACTTGGCATTTTTCTTTTTATAACCCACGAGGGAAATTTAAATGAACGTAAATATGATTTATTTCTACAGGTTAGTTGATCATTTAAGAAAATATCAAAGGAAAGTCGTTTTTATCGGAAGTAGAACATTATGTTAAAAAATGCAACACGAGTATATTTGTGGACCGGTTTTATTTTTACTCCAACGTGAACCGGGTCTAAATCCTTCTTTCTCTGCTGTAGTGACTTTTCGGGTGACTTGAATTAATCGATTTTTTCTTTCAATATTGTAAGGTTTGTTCTGAAATGGGGCCGTATATTTAACTTATTTTATTACACATTAATATGTTTTAACCCGTGGTGAACAACGGTGCCTTAATCTTTTCTGTCAATAATAGCAGAACTGTTCTGAAAAATGGTCCGTATATACCTACATGTATAGCCACAACGGAGCCGGAACTGTCAACTTTGTCATATTTTTCGCCGGCATTAACTACCGGCGAACCGGTGGCTGGCTGTGACAGTCGTGGCCGGCATTTACTGCTGACGATCCGGTGGCTGACTGTGACAGTCGTGGCTTTGTTTACTGGAATGATGAGAGTGCAAACTTGTCTAATCTAGAATCTATTCTAATAAAATCTTATCTTAAAAGATACATGGGTGCCCAAAATAATGTTATTTTTTAGTAATTCATGAGATATAGTAATTTTTCTGACGAAGCAGAAGTTTTTCGTTAATTCCACCCCAACTTTCTAGGCTAAGTAGAAGTTAGGAAGTACTTAAATTCAAATATGCTTCCATCATATTTAAACGAAGGGGCGACAACCACCGTAAAACATGTCCTTCGTAGACGTTCGTAGGGGAGACCGGGGTTGGTTGTCATACAGGTTGGTTGTCACAGTGCCTATAACTTTGGCTATAAGTGGCCATAATCAACTGTGATGATAATTGTTGTTGAGTGGTAATTGACTGAAGTCCTCCATCCTCAAATTCAGGCCGAACGATCATTTGTTAAAGACATATCGACATTTGTTTGTTTTTACTAGTAGTAAATATTTTGTATATACAATGTACTATCAATTATGTTATAACTCCAAGAAATATTTATTTTTTTATGGAGGTAATTGTAGTATCGGATAGTTCTGTTTCTGGCCAGGGTTGGGAGAATAACAAACGCATTCAGTAAAGCATCGTGCTGTGTGACTTTAATATTTTTGGCAAAATGTCGTGTTGGTGTTGGTTGTCACATCACAGTTGGGACTGGTTGTCATATATGCAACCAACACCACTTTACACACCAACAATTTTTCATTTACGGTATGAATAAGTATTACATTAACCCAATTTATAGTGATAATAAAAATGTATTAACAGTTAGGCCTACTATAAATAATAAATACTGATATAGTTAATAACAAAATAATGAGAACTGTGTAAATTTGTATATATGACGATATTCGAGCAAAACAGTGTTTTAATAACGTCAATATTGTCTTAGCATTTATTTTGGTCATGAAAATTACTCAATAAACCTTTGTTTTAATGTCAAAATGAAAGTATCATATAGTTTTCTGTTGAAAAGAAAATCACATACTCTGACAACGAACCCCATACGCTGTGATAACCAACCCTGCTTTGGAGCAGGTTGTCTCAGTCGAACAACCTATTTTTTAGCACAAACAACCTCTTTTTAACATAAAAATATCTTATTTCAAATAAAGTTAAACTAATAAAAAATACCCACACGTAGGGGAGATGTTAAACTTCAACTTACTTCGAAAAAAAATTCAATTGATGCCGTAATTAATCAGAAATTAATCAAGTGTGAAAAAGGTGAGAACCATCCCCGGTTTCCCCTACCTAGACATAGATCAGGCTTTTGAGATTGATACACGAAATTCCGCTTTTGTTCTCGCAATTTTGAAAATGATTGGTATCTAATAAAACCTTATCTTTGCGATGTTCTTCAATCACATCGAACTGTCGCCAAACGTGATACAGTAGGCGCATTTTCAACCGAGTGTCGAAAAATAAGGCTACAACCATGTCACGCCATCTTTACTTGAGGTTAGAATGTTAGCATCATTTCTCTTTGCTCGTACACATTAAGTACATGTACTTAATGAAAAAATCATTTCGGCGGTAGTGTTTTAATTTAAGGACAAGTGCTCATACTACGTAAACTCATAGTTATCTAAATATGTTGATAAAAATGATGTTGGGCGCCCATGTATCTTTAAAAATATCGAAAGTTTACCTTATAAACGACACAACCAATATGTCCCTTGCGGGTGGAAACAGAACATCAGCCAAATCTGAATTTACGAAATAACATTTGGTTGAAATACATGTACAGCTAAAACTTTAAAATATCGGCAGTAAACAAAAAAAAACTAAATTAATCCTCTTTTATTACCCATGTAGACTTCTTTTCATAAGAAAAAGCGCTACTGTGTATTGAGTATTATGTACAACCGAAACTTTTCATTTTTGCGAATATATTAAACTATCGCAATAGTATCGCGATAGTTGTTTGGACTATCGCAATACTATCGCAATAGTAATATTCCTCTCGATAGCCACCCCTACTTGTAATACAGTACACACGCAGTGTAACCCCGAAGGAAGAAACACCCGTTTCGACTGAACATTTCGGCATGATGTTGCCATTGTCAATGTCACCAGTATAATGTCGATGGCAAAATAAAGCGGAACTTTTCAGTCGAAATGAGTTGTTCTTTCTTCGGAATAACCCTACTTGTGTATGATATAGTTTATGGTTTAGTAACAACTCCAAAGAGAGATAACGAATTCATTTTGACTCAACGTTTCGGTTTATTCATCAAAGCATCAGCACGGCCACTTTTAGCAAGATACATTTTGGTACATACATGTATACACGAGCTGGTTATAAAAACAACATAGTGCAATAGAAACGTTAGATAAATATAAATCTATATCCAATTACAATTATGTATAAATACTCCTGACGATGGTTTGATGGATAAACCGAAAAGTCAAGATAAAATTTAACAAAAAATGAATTCGTTATGTTTCTTCGGAGTTTTTACTATGCTTTACCATGTTAAACCCCTTAGAAGCAATAAATGTATATTTTATAACTGTAGAGAAAGACAATTTACATGTCTATGGAATAACATTATTTGTGTACAATATAGTTTATAGTATAGTAACAACTCCGAAGAAAGATAACGAATTCATTTTGACTCAACGTTTCGGTTTATTCGTCAAACCATCAGCACGGCCACTTTTAGGAAGATACATTTAGGTGCATATACACGAACTGGTTATAAGAACCACATAGTGCAATAAAAACTTTAAATAAAGATAAATCTATATATTGAGCCATCCATTTACGATTATGTAGGTACTCCTATGGTTTGATGGATAAACCGAAACGTCGAGTTAAATTTAACGATTTAAAGTTAAATCCACCAGTGGTGGTCATAATATATGTTTTATAAATGTAGAGAAAGAAAAGTTCACATGTCTCCACCGCGGGGATCGAACCCTGGACCTCTGCCAAACAAGGTCAACACTCCATCGATTGAGCCACAGAGACCGACGATAGTGACCCGAAAATTCACCCAAAATAAAGTCCGTCAATCTTACCTCACTTAAGGCACCGACACAGGTACTTTTTAAAAAAAAAGTAAATCGCACTGGCACAGGGAAGTCGATAAATTAAAAAAAACGCCAATTCATCATGTTCTAGATAAGCTCTCAGAGACAAGACGTTTTCAATGGACTATATATAGATTCGAGTTGGCATGGGTGAGTTACATGCCGATAAGACTAGAACGACGTATATATATAGTTATTGGCAAGCTATTTAACTGACTATTCTTGATTGCCTATAACACAGCATCAAAAAAATAAACATCTGCACAATACACGCCAGTACATTCAAGTCTATGGAATAACATACATTTTTATGAATGCAGGGAAAGACAATTTGACTTGCCTCCACCGGGGATCGAACCTGTGACATGTGGCTAACAGGGCCAACACTCTACCGACTGGGCTATATCGGACGTCGATCTAAAAGCGATCTAAAAGTCCACCCAAGTAAAAGGCTATATATATATTTATATAAATGTCAAATTTATACTTTATCTGCATTTATAAAAAAATATATATTTATATATATATGCAGACGGCTTAAATCTAGAATACGATCAATACCTTATCGGCCCTCATTATCCTCCCATTTGGTTTTACCCTGACAACATTACAATAGCGTACCAACTGTTAAAATACAAGCCCGTATTTCATTAAATAAACAGAACATTTAGAACAATAATTATTGTTATTTTACGTATGTGCCACATTATTTGTTTAGATCGTGTATCGCTGGTATACCGTGATTCCAAGTTTTAACATCGCTCGTTTGTTTAGTTTAGTTTATATTGGTTTGGATGGCGCATTCAAGTCTAATAAAATATACATGCGCGCCACTACTTAACATTACCATTTGCGTGTATGTATTATATTATACTATTTATATGAATTGTATATGATGTATAAATTCTACACGACATTGTAATAGGACAAATATTTTATCACAAATAAATAACATCGCTCGTTTGTGTTTCGATTATACTTATTTGTATATTAAAGAGACTACATACCGCAGAGTGTAGGCAAAAAATCGACTAAAACGAATTAAACCAGATTTTCTATATTTTTCTAGTATGGCCCAAAATCTTCAAAAAATATCGACCTCGAATATGTGCGATACAATGTGCGAACATAATTATAAAGTTTGTAAAATCTATAATGCGATCTGCATTATAAATTTCACTGACTTTATTATTAGTTTAATACAGTAGATCGCACATTGTCAAGGTTGATATTTTCTGAAAGCTTATACTATGTGGGGTATACTAGAACCATATGGAAAACCCGGTTTAATTCGCTGTAGTCGATTTTTGGCCTAAATTCTGCGGTATAGCCTCTTTAATTGGGAAATAAACGGACTTGTCCAATCTCTACTTCATTGCGGTTTTGTCTCGCTCATTTTTGTCACGGTCAAAGTGAAATTTCCTATGCAGGCGAATACAAATTTTATCGAATTACGAAAAAACAGCAAGAAAACCTTGCTTCGTAAGTAAATAGTTCGCCTTTAAATTTGATCTTTTCCCACGAACTTTATGTCTTTATGAAAGACATTTGATCGCAGACGAATTACACCCACAATGTATATGAAAGCGAATGATTGAAATGTTTTAAAACATGGCATTTTATTATGGAAATGCGTTTTCACATCTTCTTGTCAAATTGAGCCGTTTACAGACATTTAGGATGGACAACCGGTTCGAAGTCAAAATTCTTCCTTTTTTGATTATTTATTTATTAGAACATTCTCTTGTGTCCAGCATTTTGTGAAAAATTATATAAATGTTCCAGTTAGAAGTCATTAAATTTTTATTTTAAAATTGTAATTAAATTATTTGCAAATGTACAGATGGATGAGGTAATTTGCGCCATTTCTAGAACTTCATTTTTTTCAAAATTTAATTTTTAATTCTGTCTCCTCGAAAACCATTTAAGATACACACGTGGGATAGTTTACTACAATATTATGTCACTAATAAGCATCCCGAATGTCACATGTGTGGCTCAAATGGTTTTTGAGAAAACGGAGTTGAAAATTTTAATTTTGCCAAAAAATGAAGAACTAGAAATGGGGCAAAACTCATCCAGCTGTACATCTGCAAACAACTGAATCAAAATTTACTGACTTCTTAATGGAATTTTTCTATATTTTTTTTCACAAAATGCAGGACACAATGTTCTAATGAACAAACAAAAAAGAAATGATCAATTCTGACCCTCGAAAATCCTTAAAGCAGGGATAGACGAAAGACAAATCTGGTAGAATTGGCGTGTCTTTGTTTAACTTGTGCAAGGAGTTTATCAATCACTTTTTGTGAATGACATATGAAGGCCACAAGGGGAAAACCGGTGATGTCACTTTTTATCAATTGCAGGGTTATTGTACCAGCCAATAGTTGGCAACATAAGGTTTCCTCTCAAAATATAACTTTACAAAAAACCAAGGCTGACACATATTTTGTATGGTATAAAGTTTGGCCGTGCAATGAAATAGCATGTGTCTTGAAACTGTGTTTCTAAGTTACTTCAAAATTGACAAAACTGACATCTCTGGTTTTCCCCTTGTGGTCTTCATATATATATATATATATATTCCTTCTCTGACACTTCGTGGCTTGTACCTTGTTTGATTATTATGGAATATATTTCAATGTGAATGTGTCACACAAATAAATATAATTGATTAATTATTACCCAATGACTTGCACGTTATATAGATGAAAATCAATTCAAATTGTTATAAGTAGGTTTTTGATACTTTATTTTAGAATTAACAAACTTTGCTGAACTTATATATATAATATTATTACAGGAATGCCTGACATCACAGAAAAGCAATATTTTATAAAATATATAATTAATTACGTAGAAAAAACTCCTGATATGATGACCCAAATTCAATTAATTTACAAGTTATTGACTAGTCTTTGGGCCATATTTAAAGCACTTAATTTTGTTCTCTCCTTATCACATTGGGAAAATATCTTAGATTAAAGTCACAAAACACGTCTTTTAGTATCCCATAATGCCTATATTCCCACTAAATTGCTGCACCATTGGACTGTGGTAAAACGTGGGAAGATTTTCCTTCTGGTAGGGCAAACATTGGGGAACAATAGATTTCGTTTCTAGAACTCTTCTCCTTTTAGTGTTGCCAAATTCACATTGAAGAATATCGTCCAAATCATCAACTTGATAAGTCCGCTTTCGGCTTTGTCCGTTGTTAAGAATCTGGGAAACATTTTCTATATTGTGTGTGTATTGGTACATTTGGGGATGTTGTGCTGGATGAATGGCATTAGCTTTCTGTAAAGTAGGCACGTGACGAACCATCTTTCTTTTCACAGAAAGTTGTCTCGAGACTCTGGTCCTTGATTGACAGAAGTTTGGAATAGAGGCGTGGTTAGACATGTAATCAAATGAAACTGCACTTAGCAAAGCAGGCATGGCGTCGAATGGATTTGAAGACCTGGGGAATTCTTTATGTTGTATACCTGGAAACAGACAGAAATATAAACATGAGCATTTCCATACATTATGTTAAGTGGTAACATTTACAATAAACGGCATTACAAGACTTTCTTAAATCCCAGTATCTTGTTCCATATATACTAATTTGTCTTAAATTTTTGGGTTTGTACCAAAGAAATTAGTTTTCTAAGCAAATATTGTATACAAAATTGAAAACTTGTCCCCGTCGAAAACATTTGTTAACAAAATCCCATGTTATTCTTACTAAACGGATTTTAGTTAGTCACAATACATTCAGTAGAACTATAACCATCTCCAGGGAATTGTATAATATAATAATTATGAGTTGCCAAGGCTGTGGAAAATTCTGAACATTCAGTATATAAGATTAACCTGCATACCTGAAATAATTGAAAATAGATCCTCTCTGGCTTTATGTATGGTTTCACAAGCTGGTGTCTTGTAGGAAGGATTCTCCGTTACTTGCATAAATCCACCGTATTGGTTAGAATTCAATACGGTTTGTTCAGGGTTGTAATGAATCCACGGACTGGTCTTTTCAGTATGGTGTTGTTGTTGTGGGTACACTGAGCCTTGTACAACTCCACCATCGGGTATAGGGGATATGTTGGGAACTGGGGACGAGTAAATCTCTCTCGGAGAAGCATGACTTTTCTCAGGATGAGCCACAATCAGTGCGGGTTGAAGTCGATGTTCTTCCCCAGTAAGTCCAGGAAATTGATTATCGTCTATCGTATAATCCCCTGCATCTTCTAAGATCAAAGGTGTTAGAAACTCTTCAGGGATGCAGGAAAATGGCACCACAGTGGAATAACAGGCAGCCTTTTCTGCCATGTCTATGTGAAATCAAAGTATAATCCAGATGAATAAATAAATGCACAGTGTCAGATAAAAACAAATATATATCCTGGTAAGCTCCAATGTAGGCGTTCGAATCTAGTATGCACTTTCAGATATGACTAGTTATGTACCATCCGTTTGTGTTGACAGTTGCGAATATACTGATACTGCCTTGGCTGGTCTCTCTGCTTATTTATAGCCGTTTACCTGCAGGCCTGAGTGACTATTGTCTACTCACAGCAATCACCCCTATTACTTCACTAAATTATACACATCTTAGCAGCCCGCAGTTTTAATCCCGTCCGCATAATCCGTGTTTTGAGACCATAATAACCCTTTACAAAAGCTGTTGAGTCTCCGGCGGCGCTCGTCACGGGGTACCAAAGCAGTGTGGCTGTATTGTCCGAGGGAAGGAAATTAAATATCTGCCGTGCTCTGAGACCAGCGAGGTGTGAAGAGAGGGGAGAAACAGCTTGGCTAGTCATTAGGGACTGGTCAGCTATAATGACCACACGTTAAGAGCCATTCACAGCTGGAACCAGGACACCAGTCACTCTAACTGATTATTGTATTATTCAAGGAGATTAGACCGTTGGCTTCAGGGCGAAAAGTGATCTCTTGGCAAACCTGCCTTTGTTCATACCGAGCTCCTCTCAACTAGCTGACTCTACCGACAATTTATTTAACAGAAGCATTTACACGCACTGAATGATAAGGCCGGATGAAATGACTTCTAATGTATTATTTCCTGACGGTTTTAATTCAAAACCGAATTCACCCCTTCTAACCACTTTAAAAGATTTATGACCGAAACACTCCATCGTCGACAATGTATGACATTTTGAGGAAATGGCTTTTTGGTATCTTGTGAATTCATTGTTCGCTATCTAGATGATAAAAGAACAAAACCATTGTAGAAAAGATAAAACAGACCGGTAGCAACAATAAAACAGAAATGGAAAGGATTTATCTTAAAAAAGATAGCTTTTATTTTTCCTTTTCCTTTATTTATACCAAATATATTTGCACTGAGAATGAATGTGCGTTTTAAACAGTGCAAAAATTGAGAGATGATATTGAAGTATGTGAATGAACATAACTATATTTTGAATGAATGGACATAATTCATAATTACATTTTAGGTCAATAAATGTATTTTTAAAAAATCGAAATAACGAATGAGATAATGTAGTCGTGAACAATGTTTATTAACGCGGTATGAAAAATGCCTAAATATTTAATTATATGCTAATTGAAATCGGATAATCGAATTGAGCTGTAAGGCCTATAAAGTCAGAGGTTGTGAATATTGTATCGCAGGGTGACAGATGTTGTTTCAAGAGGAGTGGGGATAATTGGAGACCATATCTGGATGAATTGACAATACATTAAACATGTTTCTAGCAGTTTGTGTTCAAACTGGACGAACTCTGCTGGAGTCAAATTAATTCACAGCTTTAAAGAATTAGCTGGCTGAAATGATCAATTGAAATGCCACGAACAAACAATATAGCCAAATTAATATCAATTTGTCGCGGGAATTGTTGTACTTAGAGTGAAATTTAGAATTTGAACTTGCTTAAAACAACGAAGTATTTACATATCAAGAAGAATGCCTTATATAAATGAATCAACCGTGGTAATATGTGCCCCCTGTTATAATGTGTATTTATGTTATAATTTTATTCTTCGTTTGTGATGTTTCTGAATGTCGTCATTATTTGAACTTATTTTTTATGTTTTAATTGTACGTGTTTTACCTTATTGGTTGAAATACAAAGGTTGTATGGAATAAATCAAGAAGTTGTTATCCATAGGCTATATATTATGTCGGTCTTTATCTTATTCCTTTGTCTTTCTTTTTAAGGGTCAATATATTCTTATTAACAGACTTTATATAACTTTGCCAAACACAGTCACGTTGGCCTATAATTTTATTTGGGAGTGTCGGGGATATATTTTGTAACCATTAAAGGCACACTAACCGGCAGACGTGATGTACGCTTACAAATTATAAGCACACAATTCTTCACTAAAATGACATTTCGTTACCTAAAATATAAAAAGCAACGTTTC
>JAVFBY010234098.1:0-10746 GCA_034781015.1 Tonicella lineata | reverse complement strand
GATATGGTAAGAGTCAGAACCAGAATCCGATATAATCGGTCTACATGGGGGCACAGATGGTTGAGGCCATTTCGTGAATTTCGTGAACAAAACTACGTTTGTGAATTTTTGAGAGTATATAGAAAGGTCTTATTGTTAGAATCTCGTTCAGCTAATAGATAATCTCCTTGCTTAATTGTGAGGATATTTTTATCCTCTAAAGAATAGATAATTTCATTGAAGTTCTTCCTGTTTTCAGACCAAATGGGATTATCCAGTTTTTTGTAATGTTCAGGATTAGTCAGCTGACGTTCTGCTTCTTTTATATACCAATATGGCCGTAGCAGACCCCTTATCTGACTATCATTCTAAACTGTCAACAAAGCTACAACCTTAGCCACCCGATCCCATTTGAATGAATGACAGTTCATTTTCAACAGAACGCAAATGTGTTATATCATCTGTGTTATTTGACAAAGAAGCAAACTTTTCCAACTAAAATTTTAAACTTTAAGTAAGTAAAGACAATAAGACTTCTTTTATTTGAATAAGACGTTTCACTTCAATAAACTTATTATTTCCTTCCATGTTTTGTCGATTATAACTTAAAATAAGCTATGCCAAGTTACAGAATATTAACAATACTAACTTCCATTAATGGCTTGCAATTTCTTGATGTATTGGAAACACTGTTTTAATTTCGTCCCAGATATCGTTTTCCAGCAATATTATAAATTAATGATCTCTGGCAAGGGATTGAAACGCTGTGACCAATGTGTCAAGACGTTTCGATCCATGCATAAGCTTGTACGTATCTTCAACTTCTAAATGACATTGAATTAAGCAAGTTAAAAAAGTTAAGATCTGAAAATCCGACCATTTAATAGCTAGCAAATATGAGGCACAAAACACATTTATAATACATTCAAAGTTATTGATGTAAACCCTGCTAGGGCCATACTTTCTGCAAAGGAAAGGTTTTTCAAATAGTTAAATAACTCTCCAGCAACCTCTTCTGATTTAATTGATTTGCATTTGCATGTAGTCACTACAGCCTAACACTTTGACCACAGATGACATCAGAAGTAAACTGCCATCAAACGTGACCGTGTTGCCCACTAAAACCTAGCGTATGATTTGTGCCTTGACCATAGGACGCTGCTTAACTGCCCACTACATTTTAACAATATGACCCCATTAGACGCACCTTGGTGCCCACGAATTACTACATATTGACGCCGTGCGTTGCTGTTACGAAGTAACGCTGCCAGGTGCCAATTACAACCTAACTGCCATGTGCAAAGCCGTGCTGCTGCCGATCATATATGACGAACACTGTTCAACAAGAGCTAAAAATGCATGTACGCGGTCGAATACTCTATATATGCTATTAAAATCATGACAGGCCATAGTCTCGATATGTCAGCTGTTAAATAAAAGACATTTCAGCTTTAAACATTGAACAGCTTTTTAGATATAGCTCGAAATAAAACATGAGGGTGATATCAATTGAGGCAGCTAAACTTCTTAGAATGTTTTGTGAATACCATCATGACAATGCAGTCTAAATATGTCAGATGGTAAATGAAATTATTTTGAGATCGATACATTGATTACTTTTTCAGAGATCGCTCTGAATATAGCATTCGGTAGTGGGGAGACGGACAGATAGACATAGGAGTTCTAGAATGTTCCAGCGTTTCAATAAAATAAATTTCAACATAAAACATTGATTAGTTTTTTTAGCTATGGTTCGGGATATAACATGAAGGCTATAACAATTGAACTACTAACAGACAGGCCACTAGACAAACCAATACATGACTAGCATCATGTCATTGCACCGTCCCATTATGTTAGCTGGTAAACAAAACGCTTTTGAACTCGACACATTGGGTATGTAGGCTACCTTTTAAATATAACTCGGAATACGACAGGAAGTAGAGTGGACGCGAAGGGCAGACGGACAGATGGACAGACCAACTTCCAAGAATGTTACATGAGTAGCACCATGACAGTGCACGGTTTCAATATACCAGCTGTTAAGTCAAACAAATTTCAGCTTGAAATTTGGAGTAGTTATTGTTTAGACACACATGTAGCTCGCAATATAACATGGGAGAGAGCTATCAATAGAATTACAAACAGACAGACAAGCAGACAGGCTTTCAAAAATGTTACATGAATAGCAATATGACAGTGCACAGTCCCAACAGGCCAGCTATCAAATAAAGCAAATTTGAGCTTGATACATCTAGTACCTTTTTAGATTGGCCCCAGAATATGAAAGGAGATTGTAGGCGGACGGATGGATGGACAGACCGACGGAACCTATTTTAAGATACCCCCGAAATAAAAAAAAAGCACTATTGAAATAAATATTAACCAGCTTTGCAATAGAGAAAAAAATGACTTTTCATATCAAAAGTGGGTCGTTAGTTTATTTCAAAACTGGTACATTTTCTTTCAAAACTGGTTATGCTTTCTAAACTGGAATTAAAAAGCAGGTCTCTTTTCTTAAATAGTGTTTTATTGAAAAAAAAAGTGTTTGTAACAACAGTAGGTAGTTTGCATTTTAAAACAAAATTCTCAAGAAAATCAATTAGATTTCTTTTTAAGTATTGACCTATCGTCATTTGTATTTTTGCTACTGCCTTTAAAATAGTAAAACAACCTGATAGAATAAAGCAGTAAAAAACGAAGCCCCAAGAGCAAACATGAATACCATCTGTTGTAACCTAATCCAAACACCCAGCCCCAAATTATGTCTGGGCTATAGGTTACTTTTAAGGACACAACGCTACACACATTAATTTTGTATTCACAGTGGACCCATGCATAATTTAGATACGCTATTTGTTGTGTGTTATGATTTCTAGAGTTAACATTACGTGTTCCGGAGATTTGCTGTGGCAACACGTGCTCCTGGTATGTGCAGATAAAAGTAACGTGATATAGTTCGAAAAGCCGTTTGCGCGCCTTATTCGAACCATTCCAACTTTCACAAGATAGACAAATAATTTGACATGCATTTAAAATAGAAAATATCAGAAATGTTTATTTTCTATATAGTTTTCGGTATCAAATTATCCCAAGTCTTCTCACCAATAAAAATGTTTATATAAAGAAAACTTTTTCATGAGATTTTAACACGCCTAATACAGCCTATCTGGTTTTGTAAAGAGAGTGGCAAACAATTTCCTCTTGGATATTTTATTCAATGTCAACTTATGAGATTATTTATATTTGTTTCTGAGGAAATAAAATTGGGAAACTTTGTTATCCTGCCTTAGTTTCTTAACATTACCAAATTCAAATTCAGATTCAAATTCATCTTTATTCACTCTTTGCCCACTGGGTGGCACGGGAGGTAACCATACATAGTTGCCATACATGGCGGACATTTATTACATTTTAGATACCTAAAAACATTTTCTATATATTTTAACAAGTTTTTTAGATTGATTTTATGTTCAGCTTAAAACAACTCTCTACATTTTATAGCACTAGGTCTTATCTAACAATATCGTGATAAAATATTGTTCATTTTGGCAACCAAACATCACCTGGTATTCATCTCCAATATTTCTACTAAGAACAGTGCATATACGTTCATCTCGAGGAGTATTACTCCACCTTCCAGATTAAGCTGTCCTAAATCTACACTTTAGACTAATTTTGCGACTCTTCTCGTCTTACAATTTAAGATACGGTTTAATTATAAACTCCGTCTTAACAATTTTGTAAAATATAACTTTACTTGACGACTCAATATCAGAGAAGAATTTTTGCATAAATAATAAGCTCTACATTTTTAGCAACATTAATATCGTTGACAGATTGAGAGTCATTTAAACAATGGAATACAAGATTGAATTTACATATGACAGCCAACGGTTATTGTGTTTATTTTCATTCATTAAAATAAATTTGTACATGATAGGGGAAAATTTACATTCCTTATAATGCATAAGCTTTATCTAATACGAAACGGCCAGCACAGCAATTTTATGTTCATGGCGAAAACACCAAGCTCACCGTATACCATATAGTTTGAAGTTGATTTCTTTACTCCAAGAAGATTTTTACAAAATTTGAGAAAAAACGATTCTAATGGTTCAAGTTTACTGTCACCCCAAATTTTGTAACTACACAAAAAGAATAGGTACCACCATTTGATCAAAAAGCTTAATTTGTGTAAAAACTGGGAGGAACAAATTCTGTATTTTTCTTTTAACACCAAACAATGCCTTAGATGCTTGATTAATGAAATGTTTTATAGAGTTGGTAAAACTCCCATTGTATCTTTAAACAATACCCAGGTATGTGTATTCTTCAACAACATCAAATTGTTTGCCACACAAATAAAAAACAGGTCAGTCCCTAGGTTTGCGTTTACAAAATACAATAACATTTGTCTGATTAGTAGTTACATCTAATTTCCATTCTTTACAATACTGTTCAAAAACATTTAAAGCTGTCTGTAAAGAGATACTGTCTTCTGCTATCAAAACTGTCTCATCTGCCTATAAAAGTAATAATATACGTATGAAACAATAGATTTTTTCAAACATTTATGTGGAGATGTTATTGCAACCAAAAATATTATTGACTTCAAAAATGTTTTCCAGGTAGAATGAAAAAAGTATTGGTGATAGGTTCTCACCCTGTCGAACCCCTATTTCACAAATAAAGTACTCACTTCTGACAGTTCCCCGTAAAACACATGATAGATTTATACATGTTTTTAAATAATTTAAGACACTTTCCGTTGATACCTTCTTTAATTAACTTTGACCATAACCCTCCTCCCCATAAAAGCCAGGAAGACTAGTCTACTAGCCTAAAACGTTGTGCAAAGGCTGAGCGGAGAAATTTTTCTCAGAGGCCCAGCTGTAGTGATAAATTTTCTAGCTTTCCTGGCACAAATGGACAGTGTTATGGTTGTTTTACACGGATGTGTTGAAAGAATGTTCTTTTACAATCAAAATTTTTAACCCGCTATAAAAAAGGAAAGTCGGATGTTTTGTTAAATTCTTGCATAGGGTCTTAGAACATAATATGTGGCTTTTACATTATGGACAGATGTCCGATGTCAAATCTGTTTTGAAATCTCACAAACAGCCTTGGATTAAGCGTATAACGGTACATGTGTTAAAATTTTTTATGTTTTGCACCCTTACTTTTGAATACTGTATTGTGTGAAGAATGCTCTTATCATGCAGCATCATTTAGGATCAAATAAAAATTATCTATAATAGAAAATAATATTAACAGTAAATGACAAAGTATATATCTATCACCATCCATTAAATAAAGAAGAAACGACATCATGCTGACTACACAACCATGCATTTTTAACACTGCCACTTTCCAAAATTTATGATCATTTTACAGCTTAAAATGAACATCATGTGGATTGTGAAATAAACGCGGTGAGATTATAACACACTCTTCCCCTATCTATAAAATGAATATCAGTTTTTTCAGTCAATAGTTTTGTTTTTAAATATTTACAACTGTCCGCATCAAACTGTTCATTCGAACATTGATTTCAACCAAACATTGTCTTTGCTGTCAAGTCTTGACAATAAATCATGTCAAATCGCCAGCAGATAAATTTGTCTTTTCAAACAATCACTTGGGTAATTTCCCAGATTTTGGAAGTATTTCACGCATTTGTTCCTTTCGCAAGAAACACAGAAAATGTTCTAACGTCACACATCTTTGGGAAACAGGACTTAAGTAGTCTTCATTTGTATCCAAACGTTGGCCAAGGTTTCGAGCAAGTCAGTCTACATTAGATCTAGAACTATGGATATACTCATCACGTTACAGATATTATCACAAAGCAGTGTATATCGCAATTTTTAGGGTGATTAACAGCCAAACTTGGTATTCACACATCAAAATCAACTTTTAAAATACATCGCAATGACCCTAACTAATCGGTTTAGACCCCTATCCTTTGTGCATAACTTCATGAAAGTGCCACCATTTCGTTTTGTTGCCAGGACAAGCTGCCGTTTCGTTTTGAAAATGCTTTTTACAATAACTGGAAATCGAAGGGGTTTTATTGATGCTTTTGTTGCCTGTTGCTTGTTCGCTATATATCGCTGAATGGGACACATCTGTATCGTCAGTTTGATAACTATAACACAATATATCGCCATATATCGCTGAATGGGACACATCTGTATCGCCAGTTTGATAACTATAACCAGAAGTCTATTAACCTGAAGTATGAAAGAGTCATTCACACACATCAACGGCATTGAAGCTTACGCCAGCACGGATTGATGACAAAGCAGCCTCTAGCGGGAAAAAGTGGTCACTCAGACGACTCTATGTGAAATCATGGGTAATTTCCACTGACACACATCTATGTACTAAGCAAGATTAGATTTATATCCCATAATAGTCAGGCGATTCAGCCAATAAGAAACTGCGCGAAATAAAACAAAACTCAAATGATGCGCATCTTCGTCATATGAAATGTATAAGGGCTCTGAAAAACCACATTGCTGTTGATGTGGGTGAATGGCTCGTTTCATACTTCGAGTTAATAGAGTTCTGCTTTAACACATGACGACACCTGGATCTAGAACACCGAAAAACGGTATTCAGCTTAGTTAGGATGCAAAGATGTGATACGTTGTTTCTAGGCACTACTCCACATATTGAAGTAGAACTTGTTCCTTTCAGTTTTTAGATTCTCATTGTACAGTTCATCGGGACGGGGGTCATACCCGAACAGTTCGAAGTCGGGTTTAAACAATGTCTGTAACTTGACCATATCTTCCAAGGGGATACTACTATAAGCTTCCAATAAAGCTTCTTTGGTATTCATCTTTCTTTTCTCTTTGTCGTCGTTTCCGTTGCAAGCACTGAGGGCAAACTGTTCAAACTCGTCTACAGACACATTTTTCTTGTTTCCAAATTGATGGGGCAATTCTATCGATTTAGGGATTAAACCTCGAATTTTGAGATGTTTTAATATCCTTTCTAAATGGCCATTTAAAGAAATGCAATTCTCTGAAATATGTTTATATTTATCAGAAAGGAACTGCACGTCTCTTTTTATTATAGCTGTCGTCCTTTTTGATTTCATGTCTTTTAACAAAGCATCCGCCTTCAAATGATTTTTTAAAAGATATTCGGCGTCACTGGAAAACGTTTCTAGCTTACCGATGATATCGTAGTGGATTTTACAGGGACAACACATCTGATATATCGGTTGCCAATGTTCATTTACGCCTTGTCCTGTTTCTATTGAGTGAATAACAAATTTAATAAACTCAGGAAATATAACGTCATGTCCGCAAAATCTAGAATGGGCCGTTGCGTTCAGTCGAAACATCTTTATAATTTGTTGAGCCAGTGTCCAATAATTAATATTAATCCTAAAGAATTTATCGACAAAACAAGAGAATAGTCTTGAGTAGGGTTCACGTACGAATAGAAATGTAGTGTAGTTATTAACTATTGATTGGCGCTCTTCAAGTGACAAGGGATACATGTTCTGTAGAGAGTTGTCGTGTGCGTTCTTAATATCGAATGGACTTAAGGCTGATTTAGCCCCAGAAGAAATTTGCAACACTGCCTTCCAGAATGAAGACGCTGCCTTTGGTGCTTGACAATAGACTATTTTATGTTTATGGTCAAGATACAAGCGTTTCATAAGCAGCTCAGTATTAGTAGGGAGAAGGGTGGTTCCACCACAGACTTTCAGTAGGGTGTCTCGGCGCTCTTTGTATATAGAACCATCTGTCTGTAATCATAATAACATTACTGATATTTTATTTCAGAATTAAAACACACAGAACATAGTTGAGATAGGAAATTAATGATCAACATTTAGACCACACAAACGGAAACTATAAAACAACTATATCTCATTTAAACCGAAACCAATAAACGAAGAAGGTTACTTCTGTATTTTTTGTTTTACCAATCAAACTATTTAAGTTATTTTTTTTATCTCCATTATGTCTCCGACTCAGCTTCATTCTCTTTCCACATACTTAATTTTCAGTTAGTCTAGCTCTTCCAAATAAACTTTCAACTCACCCCATTTATTCGCCAATTCAGCCCTTTTATCCACCATAATTAGGTTGTATTTTTCTATTTCATACATTTCTTTCACGCACTTGATGAAGTAATGAATATCGAGAGTTTGTGATGTTTTTTTTGGCGTCAAAAATATACTTCCTTGACAGGATAAGTAATAAATTGAACACTTTATTTCCTTAACTAGAGCCTTAAATAATCTCGTTATTTTTTAATTTAATGTTTAATTTAAGAATATTATTTATCCAATTTTCAAACTTTGTCCAAAATGTTATAGTGCACTCTAAAAATAGATGTTCTATTGTTCTATTTCGTTTTAACATAACTGACACTGATCGTTTTCTGAAAGCTTCATTTTATACATATAGTTTCTGCATGGTTGCTAGAATTCTATGTAACACCTTATTTTGAAAATCCATTAGTTTAGCGTAACTAGTACATGCATAAATTGGACTGAATATGTTTTCCCCAACTACTATCAGTTAATACTATATCAAGTTTTTCCTCCCAAAATCTATATTTGTTAATTGTATTGTCATTCTTTTCTATCTTTGTCAGTAGTTTATAATAAAGTTAAGCGCCCATTTATTGTTGAACTGATATTTTTATATGAGGGGGATAAAATGGATTGTACATGTCAACGTTTCCCTCCAGCTCAAGTTTATATTTCTATTCTTTTGGAATTGCCGAAATTAAATTGTGAAAATCTAAAAACGTTCCTTTTACTTTATATTTGACCTTAAATTCTTGAAAGTTGGAGATCTTATCTGTTTTGCATGTGAAGTATATCTTTTATACATATGATCTTATTTTTAGACCAATTGTTGGCTTTTTCCTGAATGTGTTTTATATTTTTATTATACCATAAACACTGATTTAAAATATCATTTGTACTTTCTACTTTAATGTTAGTATGTAATTTCTCCCAAGCTGATAAGACATCTGTCCAAAACATATTCTTAGTTGTTGTAATATTACTTTTATATAATAACTCCCTAATGTACATATTTTTTCAATCTGTTCCAAAGTAAAGTTTATATTTTTCGAACGTAACAAACATTATGTCATATAATAAATTAATATTTTGACTTATGCATCTTCCTGGAATAAATCCCTGTTCGTCTTCATGTAATATTTTATTGAGAACTGTTTTAAGCCTACTGGCTATACACGAGCTAATAAGTTTATAAGTTACATTTAGGAGAGTAATTGGTCTTCAGTTCTTTAACACATCCCTATATTTATTAGGTTTAGGTATAGGCAGGTAATAGTTCCTTGCTTTTGTGTATAAGACAGCTCTCCTGAACAAACTCATTTGCTTATCTCAGTACAAAATGACCTATATCGATCCAAAATAATTCAACTGTATATTCGTCCGATCTAGGCGATTTTTCATTTTTCATGTTTTGTAGAGCCTTCTTTATTTCCTCATAGAGTAATTGACCTTCTAATGATTTTGACTCGGTATCACTTAACGTTGCTATATTTATTTTATCTAAGTGTTTTTTATGTTTATATCTACATCTTTGTTTTCTGTATATAAATTTGAATAATATTTTGTTTGTTCTGCAAGTATATCAGAAGTTTAAAAGATTTCCTTCCCGTTTTCAAGTTTTAATTTTGAGACTAATTTATTTGTTTTTTTTCTTTTTTCAAGGGAGAGGAAATATTTACTTGTTTTTCTCCTCGTTCTATCCATTTAGCTTTTTTCCTTATTGATAGACCATCTTTCTCTTTTTCCTTAATTGTTCAAACTTTCCTTCAATTCAAAAAGTCGCTTGATTTCATCGTCCCTGACTATATTGAAATTTATTTGAATTTTATTTTCGAGCTTTTCTATTTCCTTTTCTAATTCCTTCTCTCGTATATTTGTCTGCCGTTTTTATTTGATGCATATTCAATTGTTTCACCTCGAATTTTAAGAGAAGAATTTCCAAAAGACATTTGTTATTTTATAGTAAATTGAATTTGGTACTTTGGAATATAACAACGTTGTTCTCTATTATATAGAGTAGCACTATATTCTGTTTTAGTTTGTGCAATAATATTTTTAAAGATTTTTAGGTAATGCTCATCTTTTAAAAGTGAGCAGTTAAATGTTCAATACCCTTTTCCTCTGTCACAGTTTATAAATTAACATTTGAGTGTTATTGCTGAATGGTCACTTCTATATAACTTGGCGTAATTTCTGCCTCGGTACATAAAATTGTAAATATCGCTACTCACAATAAATAGTCTAGTCTAGCTTGTCTTTTTATGATTAACTCTTCCCCATGTATATATTTTCATATTACTATGCATTTGTCTCCAAACATCAATATATTCATTTTCATTTATAATATCCAGTAAATTTTGCCTCGCCTGCGGGTTATTAGTATTTTTATAATTGTACATATCGAGCTCAGTATCTAGTACTATATTCCAATCGCCGCATATTATTACTTATGCCTATTTCCTTTATTTTTTGTTTAATATTATTGTAAGGAGAAGGTTTGTCTTTATTTGGGCCATAACGTGCACATAAAGTAACCGGATAATAATAAATTTCTAAGTCCAAAATAGAAATATTGCCTTTTGGGTCAGATACTGCCTGTTTAACCAGAAGTCTATTAACCCAAAGTATGAAACCGGCCATTCACCCACATCAACGGCAATGTGGTTTTTCAGAGCCCTTATACATTTCATATGACGTAGATG